>CM073123.1:33375794-33633294 GCA_037039145.1 Fundulus diaphanus
ATATTAGAGAATAAAAATATCCAAATCTACCTGGAATGACTGGTTTATGACATCACAGTAGTTTGGGGCTTTTTAAAGACCAAATGTCAATCTGAATAAACTGCATTGTTGAGATTACCTTTCAGGACAACACAATATACAATTATTTCAGACTATCACCACCAGAGGTGATTCAACAAGCTTTGTAAGCAGGCCATGAACCGATTCCCCCCCAGAAACTGTTTCAGCACCCTGAAAATGGATTTGAAGAATAATCACAGGACTATATAAATCTTAGATTGCCATTTACCTGAGGTTGTATTAATCTAATTATAAAACCTGCTCAGGTTCACAGAATTTAAATATTGCATAGATATAACAATATTACTGAAATAGGACGTACATTTTGTAGCAACAAAGGGAACAATGTATACACAATTGTCAAGTGGGTGTATATCTACAAGGGTTTCTTGTTATGAGTAATATTGTATCAAGCAAGAACCACTATTAATTCATTAACAATTTAGTTTGTACATTTGATCAGGACCACACACGCTAGCCTTCGCTTCTCACCGGTTCCCCACTATTCCTTCTTTCAACCACATTTTGGTATAGACATTTTGTGTTGACCAGGGACGATCCACAAGAGTTGCAGAATAGGATACGCTCTGACCCAGTAATCCAGCCATCACTAATACAACCCCCATTTAACTCACCCAGAGTCATATATTTGCCCAACATTTCTGCCTCCAACATTAAATTTTAGGACCAAATGTTCACTTACTAGCTAAGAAAACCCACACAGAAACAAGTTTATCACCTGTCAGTGGTGATAATAGGATAGAAATAGCCTTCATTGTCCCACGGAGGCGAAATCCACATGTCCCAGCAGAGAGTGAAAAGTAAATATAAGCATGCAGATACACACAATAATAATAACGCATTTTATTTGAAGAGCACCAAGGACACTGTACAAAATTAAAACCAAACAAATGGCAATACAACAACAAAGCATCAATAATCTAAAACAAATACAAAATAAAACATTTATAGAGAGTAGGCAGCTATAGTTTTTTTCTTTTATAGTTCTGAGGTGACTTAAAATGGGGGAGTCAACAGGAGGCAGTTGATTCCAGAGCTGGGGGGCTGAATAGGAAAATGCTCTGCCACCCATGGTCTTGAAGCGGATAGAGGGGACAGACAGACAAAATGGAAGAGGAAGGCCTGAGAGAGTGAGAGGGGGTGTGAATATGGAGTTATAAGTTCCAACAAATAAGGAGGGGCAAGGTTATGAATGGCCATGAAAGTAAAGAGGAGTAACTTAAATTGGATCCTGAATTGAAAGGGAAGCCAGTGTAGCTGTTGTAGGGTAATGACGCAGATGGTTGGCAGGATAGATAAAGCTGGGTGTCATCGGCATAGCAGTGAAACTTCATATTAAAGTGGCTAAGGATGGAGCTGAGGGGGAAGAGATAAGTAATAAAAAGGAGCGGGCCAAGGACAGAGCCCCGGGGGACACCAGAAGAAACAGGATAGGGAGTGGAATGGAAGGCTTTCGATTGAATGAACTGAGTGCGGCCAGTAAGGTATGAACAGAAGTCTCTGGAGGAGGAGGGAGCTGCGACGTCTCTGCATTTGGGGCCAGTGGGGCCTGGCCCCACCAGATGTCGCTGTGGAGCTCTATGTTCACAACAATCAGTGGGACATGATCGTTCTTTATAGAGCAATATTGTAAAAAGAAAAAAGACAGATTCCCTTACCAATAAAATTCTGTTAGAAACATTTGTGTCTATATATCTAAGTCTGCCAGAACACTGACAAGCTCAGCAGGCTAAATCCTCTTAAAGCGCCTTGATATCGATGTGAAACTTTTCTGTTTAATAAATTAATATGTGAGCCTTTATTTGTAATTTTATGTATAAAATTAAATTACATTTAGCTTTTATAAAATGGAATTTCTAGTGTGTTTGTTTATGCTAATTTGTCTGGTTAATTTAAAATTGATCAAAGTCAGATTGTAAGCATCACAAAAAAATTAGCTGCTGCAGATAGGTGTTGAGTTTTTGTGCCCCACTTAACTTATCATGCCAGAGGCGCCACAGGGAGGGAGTGTGAAATGGTATCGAACGCTGCACTCAGATCAAGAAGTATCAGGAGGGAGAGAAGGTTGGAGTCAGCAGCCAAGAGAAGATCAATCGTGATTTGATGCTATGGCAGGGGTGAAAGCTAGACTGGAACTGCTCATCTAAATTATTGGTGGCGAAGGTCACTGAAATTATTTGGGTCAGAGCCAGGTGTCTTTAAAGTGGCAGTGATGACTGCCACTTTAAAGGCAGTGGGAACAGTTCCATTTATCAGGAAGGAGTGAATAATAGTTGTAATGTGAGGAAGCAGAGGAAAGACAGGGTTTAATAAGGACAATGGGAAGGGGATCAAGGAGACAAGTTGAGGATTTAGAGTTGGAGATTATAGTTGAGATGGCGGCCATGTCCGGAAGAGCAAAACAGGAGAAAGGATGACTATAAGAGATGGGAGAGGAGTTAAAAGAGAGTGGGAGGAACAGCAGAGCAGAAGTTCTGGTGAATATAAAAAATGTTGTCATTAAAATATGAGAGCAGGGAGATCCACGTCGTTAGAATACAGAGGAGGAAGGAAATTTGAAGGTCCGGTTATCTTAAGTAGTGAGACGAGGGTCCTAGAGCTTCTGAGGTTACTATTTATTAGGTTAGAGTAGTAGTTGGATTTGACTATTTTCTCTGTAAAGATGAAGGTGGGTTCTGCACATGTTGATGTCAATTGTTAGTCCAGTTTTCTTTTGGAGGCTCTCTAGTTGACGTCCTTTTGCCTTGAGGATCCGAAGTTCACACAAGGTTTAAAGCATGGTTGTGCCTGTTTACAGACAAAATAATATTCAAAATAACAAAGCTTGTGCACAAATAAGAAGTCTCACTCTAACATGAACTCTATAGGTTTTTGTCTCTCTGGTGCATTTTTGGTCAAAACAAGGCTGTTCTTTATCTATGAAGTTACTCACAGTAGGTAGAGTAGTCAGAAATTTTACTAAAGAGTAACGAAACTTGAGTATTAATATGACTCAAGTAAAAGTAAGAAAGTAAAACTACTCCTTAAAGTAAATTTTGCTCAAAAAGTAAATGTAACTAGTTACTACCCACCTCTGACTGTAGTGGAGGGTTCAGCAAGGATCACTATGAGAGTTTTTGCTCCACATATGTAAAAAAAAAAAAAAACATTGAACAATAAAACATTGGCTTCGAAGTTTATTTTGAATAACTGTTTTTAATATCATACACGTCAAATTATTCAACAGTTAATACATATACACGAATTTAAAAAAAAAAGGGGTGAACCTGGCAAACAAAAAGATTCAACAGTCTGCCTTTACGTCAACAAGATCAGTTGGAAAAATTAAGGACAGGCATGCATTTACATTTCTCAAGCCAGGATTTGAGTCAGAAACAGAAGTTATGCACTTCTGTTGATGCTAAGCAAATCTTAATCAAGAAAAGTCAGCGTTTTCTTCCCTTCGCTGCTGCTGGTCCGGTTATTACAAAGTGTCTGATGTTTATGATCTTTCATCAGGTGCAATCGAGTCATTTTTAGGCGCCTTCAAGCATCAGATTTTACTTTATGTCAGTTAACTGTACAGTCTCATTTTCAACCTAGTAGTTTTCTTTTTTTTTGTACACTTTACAAAAGTAAATCAAAAAAGCTACAAACCCCATTAGTCCTACTGTGTGGGTTCCCCAAATAAAAACAAAACAAAACAAAACAGCACATCTATGAAGACACGCCGCACTCACTTAATAATCTGCAGGAAGCGGTGCCTTCCTTGCGCTTTGGATGTCTGCATAGTATTCATGGCTTGCTGGGCATTTACGTTTGTTGGATTTAAAAGCTGCAGTTGCGGTGGGAGGGCCGGTCTCCACTGAGAGAGCAGAGGAGGACGGACATTTGGAGGTGGCAGAAGTGAGGGGGAGAGCATGGGAGGCACACGAGGGAAGAAAATCCCAGGTCCCACGCGGGGGAAAAAAGGAAGCGGAGGGGGAGCAACTGTTGGGAATGACAGTGGTAATCGGCTGATGGGAGGATACTGTGGAACTGAGGGGACCGGTGGCATCGTCGGCATCGGTGGAGGAGGAAGCTGCGTTACAGCGTGCACGGGGTTGAGAGGGAGCGCATTCAGTAATGGAGCGCTCGTCACGGGGTTCACTTTACGTCTTTCATCACCTTGGGAAGACTTTCTATTCAGCTCCGAACTGTATTCGGACTGCTGCCGGTGATCCTGCGTGTCACTGAACGGGTCTTGCTTTGCATAACAGCCCTGACGTGGTGGGGTAAAACTACGTCTGCCTGATGACGATCTACTTTGACGTCCCACGTTGCCTGACTGCCCAACACTTTTTTCTCTGCTTAACCTGCGGACACCCTCGTTATCCTTCTTGCCGTAGAGACGCTCCTGGATTCGATGGGACATTTGGCCGAGCTCTTCGAATCCCAAATCAATGCCGATAGCCTGCAGGACGTCTCGCATTTGCTTGTGTTTCTGCTGATCTTCGGCTGTCATAGTCACCTCTTCCACTGAGGGGGACTCGCGTCCACGGAAATTCTCCCCGACAGAAACGAGATTCCTGTTTGGACTGGCGGACCCGTGACGTTGCTGCGGAGACCTGAGGGATCCCTTATTTTCACTCCAGTAGCTGTCATCTTTATATGGTTTCTGATTCCCCTCCGCGCGACCGGGAGACCAACGTCGAGCTGCAACGTTCACAAAAGACCTTGGAGAAATGCGCCCATCACACAGTGGTGTGGGGTTCTGACTTACTATCTGAGTGAGAACGTCAACGTTCACGCCCTTGTTAAGTACGTCAAGAAAGCGTTGGAATCCTTTGGACGACTTGTCTTCAGGGAGGGCAGCACTCTGTGGAGTGGCGTCGCGTTCAAAAGACTGATGGGAAGCAAAGAAGCCACAACTTTAGATGTAGGAATGCAGGAAATCCTTTCTAGAAAGGGACACATCTTCTAGTTAAGTTTGCTTACTAGGCAAAATTTACATATTGGGGAGAAATTCATTAAACTGGAACAACTTTCTCCTTACATTTCTAGAACTTTTAATCTTAGTTAGAAAAAGCCGATTGCGCTATTTTAAGTTGCATGTCGGCAAGCTCAAGTAATAAAAATCGTATTATTAACCCCCTGAAACTGGCCTTTTAAGGCAGTTTGTGTCAGTCCAGTTCAATTTTACGAAAACATTTCCATAGTGATAAAATAATTTGCAGGACTTCTGCAAGTGCCTGAAAAGCCTTAAATGCATCCAGACTGTCCATGCATCAGTTTTGCCAGATCTTAAATGTGCATTGGTGCATTTATCGCTACTTTAATCCCCTTTTTGTAATAAATTTGCCTATTTGTGCTGCTGACCCTGGCTTAGTGAATGTTTAGTCAACTGCAATGTGAGGGTTCTTAAGTTATCTACTACTAGTTCATGAGAAAGTACAGATTTGATCAGGTTAGCCTTGAAAACAGGACTTCCAACTGTTGGCTAAAATCCACCATCAGTGATTGTTATGAAGATTCCTTTATGCTGTTAGATGTAGTGTAACAACAAACACGAGGTATGTACCTTGGGTTTGAAAGTCATTGTTTGGAACGTTTGAATTAAGAGAAACTATTTTTATGTTATTCAATGTGAACTAAGAATTTTTACATGTTCTAAAAAAATAAATAATTAGATTTTGTTATGTCCTGGTGCAGTTTAGAGCGGACTGGACATTTGATGAGAGTTCTTTCAACTAATAAAAGGATAAGCAAGGAAATGTTTGGATAAAAAGATTATAAAGCAATAAAGCCACTTCGACAAAATTGTCAACGTTGTGGTTTGGGAATTTTTGAATAAGACTGTGCCGACATTTGAGAACCAAAAAGATCCCTCCGTCACTTTTAACCCAAACTGACTGTGACCAATTTTGAAAAGAGGAATGAACAAAAATATCCAGTCTATAGATTTGCCGAGCTGGTAAATATATACCGCAAATGATTTGCAGCTTCAGAAAAGCTGATTTGGACAGGGCATGAACTCAGAGGAGCTGAATATAATTCTGACCCTATTCAGATTTTTTATTTCTTCCAGTTAATAACTATGCACTACATTGAGCTGGTCTTTAACATGGAAACCTAAAAGTGTTGTCACATGATAAAGGACAAAATGTGAGACCACAAGCTATTAAAAATACATATTTTTTGTGTTGAAGTAAAAATTAACATACCTGTCCAGTGGACCCATTTTGTGGTGCAGTGACTCTGTTTTCATAATATCCGTCATAATACGCAGAAGTAGAGGGGCTGGGTCTCCTCTCTCTCATCTGGGCTTGAACCTGCTTGAGATTAGGACATATTTAGCAATCAGATGGATGCAACTCAAAATGTAAAGTGTGTAATGCTTAAGCATTAGAGCCCACAACTAACCCGTGTAGTGTGATTGGGTGAGAGCGTCCTCTCCTGCGAATACCCATGTATCCTATTCCGATAAGCACTTGCTTCGTAACCGTCAGCGGAATCTCTGTCCCTGAAATCCTCATAGTGGTTTTTGGGTGGAAACTCTTCACGTTGATGCCTGGATCTGGAATACGGAGACGTTTTCCTGTACCCGGCATCACCTTCGCACGACGGTGAATATCTGAACTGTTGGTTACGTGAAAAACTAGCGGGTGACACCCTGTGAGTTTTTTCTGGAGAATCCCGCTTGTACCTATAATCTGGTTCATCTTCTTCCGTAAGCCTTCGCCTTTTCTCTTCAGGCGCATCCCAAAGAGTTGGGGACTTGCGCCTCCTCGCCGGGCTCCTTCTGCTCCAGTCTCTGCTAGCTGTATCTGAACTGCATAGCCTCTTAGGAGAGTCAGTGTAATCTTTACCTTTGCTCAGCCTGTCTCTGCTACTGTGTCCATCTCTGCTATATTTATAATAAGAGTCACGAGAAGTATTGCTGTGGAGGTCACGCCTTTCTTCTCGTCTGTCATCATAGTCGTCCCACTTCCGTCTTGAATTTCTGTCATTATCCTGCCGTCCGTAGCTGTAGTCAGATCCTTTAGAATACATCCTCTCAGTTTTACACCATCAGCTAAAAAAGGGAAAAAAAGGAAAATGTTGTGAAATTACATTGATGAGCACAAAGGGAACAGATTCAAATCAATGAAGTCATGAAGTTCACTGATTTAAATATATTTGAATCAATGAATATTGAAGTTATGTTGCCTGTTTTTAAGCAAAAAAGTAAAGAAATATATATATATAAAAAACAAAAGGGACAATAATGATGTATATAGCAGGATTTTTTGGAAAAAACAAAAGGTCCACAGCATAACAGATCCCCTCACTGTACTTCCTTTGATTCAAGCCAAAACCCATGTGAAGAGTCAGCTGCCAACAAGCTCAATCCTGGTCTCGTCTGACAGAACATCCTTATAAATTACATCTATTCAAAGGATCGCACCACTAATTTTGACGGCTGGTTTAGTTAAACTCAGTTTTTTCTAAACCCTGAGCGAATGAATACAAATTAGCCATTTCATAAGCATGATAAAAAGTTGCCATGTTTCAAACCGTGCGCTAACAATATGAAAGAACGGTAAAATACCTCTGCCCATGCTTGACCATTGTCAATGATTTAACTTTCGATCTAGAACCAATTAAATGGGATCCCGATTCCTTAAGAAGGTAAATGACTCAAGCCGACTCGGCAGCTTTGAACAAGAATGCTAACTTCAGCGTTGCTTCACAGTCTCGGCTAACATGAAGCTAACTGTTCACAGGCCGTGTGTGATACAGCTAGAGGCTACATGTTGTACTGTTAGTATAAATGAACAGAAACAGAACTATGTTTTACGGCAAAAACAATTATTTATAAATAGTTCAGTCCATTTCAAAATGGTTTGCTATGGGGCTGAGTTGTTGTGTTTATGCCTAGCCTACTTGACGTTAACCCGTTAAATTACCGTTTCCGTGATCCGTCTCCACTCCCTTGAAGCAACTGGATTCCTTCAGAGCTGAATAAATAAAACTATTAAAGCCGATTAAACAATTAATTGCTGAGCTTAACTCAGCAACGACCTGCAACAAACGGATGGAACCGAAGCTGTGCGTGGAACCAGGCCGTTCGGTAGGTTTCTACCTGCCTCCTGCAGATACTGCCCCCTGCTGGTAGGAGGACGAAGAACTACTTTGTGTTGCTTTTTTGCAGCAGCTCCAGACTACATTAAATCTAAAATAACATAAAATATCTGGGCCCATAATGACAATACAGAATCACACAAATTGTTGCAGATTTTTAGCTTGCACATCCATGATGTCACCCAATATCCTTGTCAATTACATCCCAAAGGGGCTCTTTCAGATTGAGATCTAAAGGACACTGGAGTAGAACTATTGTCGTGTTAAAGACAACATTTTGAGATTATTTTATTTCGTGACAAGGTACATTATCCTGCTGGAACTACCCATCAGAAGATGGGGTAGACTTTGGCTTTAAATGGATGGACACATGATCAGCAATTTTGCAATCCAGTGGGAAGAGAAACGGAAGTTAGTAAAGTTTGGACGATAATTAAAATAATGAATGGGATAATACAAGAATACGGAATGAAAGAATTCAGTTGATTAACAGTCTTTCTAAAATAAAAATAAAGTTTAACTCCGTTGAATTATTACAGAGAAGTTAAATAACTGATAGTACTCAAGCTTTGATAAATTATCTCAAACAGACTCGTTTATTTCATAGAAAATTGTTTTTTGTGTGTGTGTGCATCGTTCCAGTCTACACCCCAAACCAGCTGGGGGCGGTAATGCACTCCCGTTATGCAACCCGCCCAACAAATATCTAACAGAAGAAGAAGAAGCCGCAGCGCTATCCGAGTAGCATGGATGGTTACCAGTTGTAGAGTCCACTCCTACCTACGTTTGACATGTAATGCGCCCAGAGGCTGAACTGTGAAGCGCATTCACCGTCTCGCTGTGTGAAAGCGCGGTTTTGGCGGCAGCTGGGCGAGAATGAAGGTGAAGATCTGGCAGTGGAGCGGAGTGGCCTCCTGGTCCTGGGTGGCTAACGACGACAACTGCGGCATCTGCAGGATGCCATTCAATGGCTGCTGCCCGGACTGTGAGCTTCTCAGCTTCCTTACAACTCATAAAGCTTACCTCTAAATCCTAATTTAACCAGTGTGCGTGTTAGACAGAATTATGTGGCCACGTCCATGTGAGGAATGACGAGGTTACACAAAAGCAGTACACTATAAATAACGCTGGGGTAAATATGAAACAACTTGGGCATATTTTTGTAAAATCAGTAAAGTTTAAACACACTGTGCAATCTAAACATTTATAGTGAACTGAGGTCTTTGTGCTTCTTTCATGTGTTCGCAAACATATTGTGCACGGCGGCTCTGAAGTGTTTCACCAGACAAAGTTTAAGTTTAGACCTGTAGGTTGATTTTTAGTACACTTTTTCAGTTTTCTTTTCTTTATAGGCGTATGTCTGCCCTGGGTGACCTGTGCGTTTGAGCTTCTCGGTTGCTATTTCAACACCAACATCATCATTTCATGTCTTGCCTGCAGACATCTAATACCTAAATTGTGGGCTTCTTTATGTTTTCACACTATGACAGTCATTGTTACGCCCAGCTCGAAATCTTTCCAGACAGACAAGGCATAACTGATCTAAGCATTGGTGATGTCCTGGGTGAAGAGTCGCATCACCCATCGTAAAAAAACAAAAAAGCCAAAGCTGTTAGTACAAAGATGTTTGTCAGGATTGAATATATTGGGCCGCTCTGCCTGGCACTAATACAAGTACACTGTAATACAGGCTAATGTATCTAGAGGACCAGATGTTAGACCTCTGTAGCTCGCACTCTGAATTATTTCGTAATCCATTTTTTTATTTTGCAGGTAAAGTTCCTGGAGATGACTGCCCGCTGGTCTGGGGTCAGTGCTCTCACTGTTTCCACATGCACTGCATCCTGAAGTGGCTGAACTCCCAGCAAGTCCAGCAGCAGTGCCCCATGTGTCGGCAGGAATGGAAGTTCAAAGAGTGACTCGGCTCTACCGTGGCGACAAAAAAGACGGACGCTTCACTGAGCTCCTTTTTGTTCCTGTAAATTTGAGTTTTCTATTTCTTTTAATGAATATTTGTTACATTTTCTGTTAAGTTTGTAATAAAATCTTTAACACACAACAAAACATTGTGTACTATATCTATTAATGATAACCCGGAATAATTTTGAAAAAACAATTAAGGGGTTGTTGATGTTTCTGTGGAAAGCCTACTTTTAAATTTGGTTAATTAATTTGACATAAACCTTAACCAGAACACATTTTGAGAGACGGCCCTGCTGGAGAGACAGCATCGGCCCTGCTGCACATTTTTGATCATTTTTGGCTTACAGTTGGACAAACTGAAAAATTTAATCAAACAGACCCAAAAGAACATAACCGTGTAGTTTAATTCAGTCTAATGCACTCCAAATTACTACATGCCAATTTACGCCTTTTATCCTTTTCAGTACTGTCTGTTCCGAAATTGTTAAACGGCGTTCAGTTTTAGAATCCTACACTGGATGTCACTGTTGATCTGGTTATACTTTGATAAAAATTCAAAAACTTCTCCAACTCCCAAAGCTCAGGATTATGCACTGCATAAAAAGACAACACATTTCCTGTTTGAGGTTGGTTAGGATTAGGAAGCGCATTTGTGAGGTCAGACACTGATGTTGGACAAGAAGGCCTGGCTCTCAGTCTCCGCTCTAATTCATCCCAAAGGTGTTCTATCAGGTTGAGGTCAGGAGTCTATGCAGGCCAGTCAAGTTCATCCACTCCAGACCCTGCCATCCATGTCTTTATGGACCTTGCTTTGTGCACTGGTGCACAGTCATGTTGGAAGAATAAGGGGCCAGCTCCAAACTTTTCCCACAAAGTTGGGAGCATGGAGTTGTCCAAAACGTCTTGGTCTGCTGAAGCATTCAGAGCTCATTTCACTGGAACTAAGGGGCCAAGCCCAGCTCGTGAAGAACAACCCCACACCAGAATCCCCCCTCCACCAAACCTTACACTTGGCACAATGCAGTCAGACAAGCATTGCTCTCCTGACAACCACCAAACTGTGGAAGGAATTCTAAACAACAACTGGCTTCCTAGAGGTATTGAATAAGAAAACGGTGGAGTGATGAAGTTCCAGCACTTTTATTGAGAAACAGAGCAGAGATCACATAGATGGAAAATAATCGCACAAACGGTCATGCTGTCTGTGTCAGCCTGTTTCTGGCCCTCCTCGCTTTCGGCTTTCCCTAATACTCCATAGTGGCCTTGGCATGAGACAAAACAAAGACAATCTATCCTAGACAATCATCATCCCGCACAGTAGCTACGCAGCACTTGGTCTTGCAATCAGCAGGCCTGTGCTCACATGTCCGAGTGGAGTGAAGCCATAGTGACTTCAGAATAATATTCCCATAACACAAACCCAGACTTGTTTTCAGGTTTCCAGATGGAGAAGCACAATTCGTCACTCCAGTGAACGAGTCTCCACTGCTCTGGAGTCCAGTGGCGGCATGCCCTACACCACTGCATCCGGCGCTTTGCATTGCACTTGGTGATGTATGGCTTGGATGCAGCTGCTCGACCACGGAAACCCACTCTATGAAGCTCTCTGCGCACTGTTCCTTAGCCAATCTGAAGGCCACATGAAGTTTGGAGGAGTGTAGTGATTGACTCTGCAGAAAGATGTCAACCTCTCAAACTATGCGCTTCAGCATCCGCTAACCCTGCTCTGTCAGTTTACGTGGCCTACCACTTTGTGACTGAGTTGCTGTCATACCCAAACACTTCCGTTTTCTCACGATACAGCTGACAGTTGACTGGTGTTGTGCTATTACACACTGTTTTAAGTTATTTAATGTGTAATAAATAACTCTGTGAGGTATTGTCCGTTGAATAGGGATTGGGAACGCTATAGTCAGAAACGTGGCACTAGAGACACCAGGGACCATAGTTAAATGCCTGCCAGGGGCCAGAACGGGCGACATAGAATCTTACCTGAAACTGCTGGCTAAGGATAAGCGTAAATACAGTAAGATTGTTATTCACGCTGGCGGTAATGACACCCGGTCACGCCGATCGGAGGTCACTAAAGTTGGTGTTGCTTCGGTGTGTGAGTTTGCTAAAACGATGTCGGACTCCGTAATTTTCTCTGGTCCCCTGCCTGATCTGACCAGTGATGACATGTTTAGCCGCATGTCATCATTCAACCGCTGGTTGTCTAGGTGGTGTCCTGAAAACGACGTGGGCTACATTGATAACTGGCGAACTTTCTGGGGAAAACCTGGTCTGATCAGGACAGATCACCGACTATTACCATCTAATGTAGAACAGATTACTAGATCAATGTGTGCTTCTGTGCTTTTTGTCTCTCTTGTTGTGTCTCTGCTCTGTCTTCTGTAACCCCAGTCGGTCGAGGCAGATGACCGTTCATACTGAGCCCGGTTCTGCTAGAGGTTTTTCCTTCCCGCTAACGGGTGTTTTTTCTTTCCACTGTCGCTTCATGCTTGCTCAGTATGAGGGATTGCAGCAAAGCCATGTACAATGCAGACGACTCTCCCTGTGGCTCTACGCTTCTCCAGGAGTGAATGCTGCTTGTCGGGACTTTGATGCAATCAACTGGTTTTCTTATATAGGAACATTTTTGACCAATCTGTATAATCTGACCCAATCTGTATAATATGATTGAACTTAACTTTGTAAAGTGCCTTGAGATGACATGTTTCATGAATTGGCGCTATATAAATAAAATTGAATTGAATTGAATTGAATTGAATATTAGCCCAAGAGCTGATATCAGGACAATAGTTGAAATGAATGATTCGAGCACTGGCATTCTTTTAACAGCAAACTCTGCAAGCATATAGAATAAATGAGTGACAACTTTTCTTCAAGTTCAATTAATTTATTTAAATTAAATCAATTCAATTTAATTTATTAACACAAATAAGATGAACATCCAGAAAACATCATTATAGAATGCTGTTTATCTGAATTAACACTATATTTCAATCAACAAATCCTCTCTATTAGGCTAGTGAAACTTAACTAAGACTACTAAGCAAAATTAAGATAAAAAGAAGCTAAGGAACTATGTACACACAAAAGAAACAAAAGACAAAATAAAGTGGTTGATCATCATCAGAATAATTCAGTGAATCCTGATTCACTGCAGATCTGCGTTAAAGAAACAAAGTTAATCTTAAAGAATGTGAATTGAGGTTAAATTAGTTTAACTAATTCAGAACAACTTTTGGTATGTGTTTCAACCCATTCACAATGCAAATCCTAAGTTAAACAAACATAATTTGATAAAATAAGATTTTAAAGAATTATTTTCTCAGTAAAAATCATTAAACTTTGGGAACGCTCGATTTTATCAATGTGATTATACCTCTGGGATGCTAGGGGTCGCTGTAGCAATTGGTCGCTAAAATCGGTTAATCCTAAAGTTATACAAAAACACCATAAAAATCAACATTAACACTCCAAATTAATGCAGTAATAATGCGCATAGCACTATCGAACGATGGTGGAGCAAAACTAAACAAACTATATGTTTGAAACGAACCATAGTTGCGTATCCGAGAAGAATGAACATAGCAATAGGCTAGCGGATATTCAGCGCTAATTTTAAAAACCTTTGGCTTTATTTTGGTCGCAATGAGCAGACTGGATTACACAAACATCAATATCCCATCAATGTATAAAACCCTTATGGGGATAACGTTTGTTATAACCGTAAAAACACACTCGAATTACATCAGCCATGTCATGGTTCGAAGAAGCTAGTGGGAGCTATCCTGCAAGCTCCACGTGTTTAAAAAACACAGTGAAAACGCATTAAGTAAACCTTCTATATAAACCAATTTAACTCTCCCTGTTTATTTCTCTGCCAAACCTGTCGGTGCCTCTGTACCAGTTCAGTTCACTTTGGGCATCCTAGCAGCGACTAGCATGCGGCTCTGCAGCTATGGGCTAGCTGGAACGTGACGGTCAGAGCAGGCAGCTCTGGATCGTAGTCGAGTCTTTGACCCGGATGCAGCGGGTGATTTCAGCTCAGCTTTTGTTCTCAGCTTGGGAAAACAGGTCCTGTGCCGGCTGCAGGTGGGCCGCTGGAGTCAGTTTCCTGCAACAGCTGAGAAAAACAAAACAAGGCTGGTTTCGGCATAGATGGATTCGTTACTCCGGTGTCTGGTTACACTGAAGTTAGACTGCAGACTGAGCTTCGATCCAGCCTGCAGTTCTCCGAGCCTGGCTAGGTCCTCTGGACGCAGAGAAATCCCCCCTTTGTCGCTCCAGGCAGGAGCAATGGGACTGAGTTTAACAGAAAGCACATTTTACTCAGCTTGGTCGACCCTGCAGACGCTTGTGAGTCTTTGAGTCCCATGCAGCCAGCATGGGTGGCTGGTCTCCCCAGCGCGGACCCTCTCCTTGAGAGTCCACAGGAAAGAAGAAAGATAAGTGAGGTGCAGTGTTGCCAACTCCTCAGTAAGGAAAGTAGCTATTGGCTGCGCTAAAAGTCGCTGAATGACGTCATCGCCTAATTTGCATAATCTGCCACATGATGTGATGTGCATGTTATTGACGCTGTGGGAGAAATAACGTTGTTAGAGAGACAAAAAGTGAGTAAAAACACTCAGAATATATATAGAGCTACTTTTTTCTGTCCATTAATGTTTATTTATTATTATTATTATTTATTTATTTTATTTTTATTTTTTATTAATGTTTATTTTATTACAATACTAACCCTCCTCCTTTACCCGGGTTTGAGACCGGCAAAATGAACCATAAAGAGACACTATGGCGGAGTTACACACTTTTTTTTCCAACATTTTTTTAACGTTCTCTTTTTTCCCTTGTGGTCCACCAAGGAGCCTACAAATCACGGTAAAACACGAACATGTGGCTGTGTGAATCAAATGCCGTTATTTATTTAGGATAAAATATTTCAAATTCAGTTATTTATGATCATCCTGCGCCGTCAATCCCGGCGCATGCGCACTTCATTTGCAGTCTGGACGCTGAGGGTAAACATGCTGTGGCTCTGACTGCAGCGCTGAGAGGGACTCCTGCGGTAGCGGGAGAACAGGGTTGGGACGGGGGAGGTGCCCCATGGCAGCACCTGCCGCTGGAGGACAAGAGTAGGAACGATACGTGCTTTCACGTAAGAGTCTCCAAAATTCGCCAGTGACACCAGAAAAGTCGCTAGATTTGTCGCTAGTCGCTTTTTTGAAAAAAAAAGTCGCCGGAGGGGTCTGAAAAGTCGCTAAATATAGCGACAAAGTCGCTGAGTTGGCAACACTGGTGAGGTGTAGCCTGCAGTGGCGGCTGGTGAAAAAAAATCTTGGTGGGGCTGGCCAATAGATCTCCCTGCCTAACCCAGTACATGCATTTAAATTAAAAGTCGGAAAATTACTACGATACCACAATAAGGATTTTGTAGGAGCCATTTCTCTATTTTGTTTTAGAACTCAGATTATTTAGTTCATTTGTATTTATTTGGTTATTTGTTGCATTTAGAATACAGTTGTTTAGAATACAATTATTTCTTAGTAAATTGTTTAATTAGTTAATTGATTTTGTTTGGGTTTTGGGTGTGTCTGGTGTATAAATACATGGACTCCAGGTAGCTCAGGATGGAAAGTGGGTGGGCTTATGGTTTTTTACCAGTCTTCCAGTGCTGCAGTCTGGCAGTCTAGCAGTCCTTTCAGGAAGCAAGTCACTCAGCCTGGTTAGTCAGTGAGTAGCAGGTGAAGCGAGCACAAAGGCTGAAACCAGGGCAGCAAGTAGTTTTTCTGTTTGTATCATGTTTATTTTTTCCCTGAAGAGGCCTGGAATAAACTCTCAGAACAGCATTTTTTGACGTATTTTGAGAATGTTTTGTACTGCGTAAACCCGGAAACCCACTATTCATCAAGTAACTATTTGATTTACATTTAATTTTTGTTCGTTTACTTTTAAGTTTTTCCATAGACAAGTAGTCATTACATCAAGTAAAAAACCCGGCCTTGGACCTTTGTTTTCAACGATATCAAATCTGCTGATGAGTGGATGGTAAAGCCATGGAGGATTCCACTTCTTTGTTCTTGGACGATGTCAGGAGGAGGAAGTGCCACGCCCACAAGCCATGAGGTGCCTCAGATATAAGCCACAAACACTCATGTCCCTCTTCGATGACAACGGTATGTACAAAGATTGCTAATGCTGTAAAGGAAAAACGGCCAGACGATTGGAGTTTGATGATAGCAATCAATGTTAAAGTACAAGTTTGTCAACATGAAGATGAGTTAAAGATTGAATTAAAGCATTGCACTCCTAAACAAAGCAAGTGGATTTGAAATATAAACGGAACAAAGGCAACAACAAAGTTACATGCAGTTTAAAGTTTGTGCAAAAATGTCTGATGTAACAAAACCACAGATGGCAAAGAGTGACTCAGAGGTTTCATCCAAAAGAAGCATTAAATTCACAGAGAAAGGCTTGATGTCATATATGAAAACATGCCAAGATAAAAGAACTGCTAAATTGAAACAAGCAAAACGGATAAAAGATGATTTAAATGTGTTGATGGACTCCAAGGATAACGCTGACTCAGTCAAGTCACTTCTGACTACATTTATGCAATGTTGTGAGGATGCAGAGGTGTCGCATAAACAATTCACAAGTTTGCCACTCCCCTGTGATGAACTTAAGAAACAAAATGAACATTTTCAAAGTAAAATGAGTACTTACCTGGCGTTTACTGAACGTGTCAAGGGCTGGTTATGTGAACTGAGTGAGCCCTTTGTGATACCAAATGCTGATGACCAAGCCAAAGACAACGCTGAATATTTAATTAACCCTGAAGACAGTGTTTCCAATGTGTGCTCTGTAAAGTCCAATGTATGCTCTCAATTGTCCCGTGTCTCTTCCACTGCATCTGCACGCATAAGAGCAGAGGCTGAAAGAGCAGCGCTGCTGGAGCGTGCTGCAGCTCTCAAAAGGAAGCATCAGCTTGAAGCCATGGAGGAGAAGCTAAAGCAAGAAAAGGAGCAATTTGAACTTGAGACGGAACTAGCGGCTGCTAATGCAAAGCTTCGCGTATTAGAAATAAATTCACAAGGTGGCTCGAAATGTTCTGATGGCATGAACTCTTACATTAAAAGGGGTATTTGTAAGTCGGCGCCAAAACTTAATCCAAGTGCCAACATATTTGTCCCTGAGGACATGGACGTTGTTAAAATGTCCTCTGCAATCTGAGCATCCAGTTGTTCGATTGAAACATAAGTCAGCAATTCAAAACACTGAGCCACAAAGTGTCCATGTTCAACTAAATGTTCAAAGTCCAGACACAAGTGTAAAGCCACAACTGGAAGAATTGGATCATCAAACCAGTATAATTAACATCATGCAAAGGCAAAATGACATCACTGCCATGTTGGTTCAGCAGAGTCAGAGTTCGGTCTTGCCACCAAGAAACATTCCAATTTTTGATGGCAACCCTCTTGAATACAAATCATTCATAAGAGCTTTTGAGAACAGCGTGGAGGCCAAAACATCTAACTTGAGCGATTGTTTGCACTTTCTAGAACAATTCACTAGGGGACAACCTAGAGACCTTGTACATAGTTGCCAGCATTTACCATCGGAATTGGGCTATCTTCAAGCTAAAAATCTTCTTTCTGAACATTTTGGAAATGAATACAAGATTGCACAGGCCTATATGGATAAAATTAACAACTGGCCAGCTATTAAAAGTGAGGATATTAAATCATTGCAAGCATTTGCTCTGTTTCTTAAGGGATGCTCAAATTTAACGAAACACCTCATTCATATGAAAGAACTGGACTTGCCTTCAAATATGAGGAGCATAATCTTTAAGCTTCCCTACAAAATGAGAGAGAGATGGAGAAATGCAGCCTGTGACCTGCAAGAAAAAAGGAATCAAAGAGCACTATTTACTGATCTTGTTGCTTTTGTTGAAAAGCAGGTTAAAATTGCATCTGATCCGTTGTTTGGCAATATCACTGATGTTCAACAGCTCATCTCTAAAAACCCCAGTAGCGGCCTTACAAAACTAAAGAAAAAGGGGAGCAGCTTTTTCACAAAAGTCCTTTCAGTGAATAATGAATCATCTGAAGATGAGATGAAGTCCTCTAAAAACCACAACTGTTTGTATTGTTTCAAAAGTAATCACTCAGTTGACAAATGTTTTAAGTTCAAAGACAAGCCACACAAGGATAAAGTGAACTTTATTAAGGAAAAAGGCATGTGTTTTGGCTGTTTAAAGGTGGGACACATAAGCAAAGAATGCAGAGGTCGCTTGATCTGTACTGTCTGTCACCAACAACATCCCAGTGTCCTGCACATTGACAAGGAAACCACAAAAGCTTTCTCCAGATGTCCACAGAATTCTCTGAGAACCACGTCCACAATGACTCAAACCTGTAGTCATATTAGGGTCTGTGATGAAGATAATTCAATTCTCTCTATTGTTGCAGCTCAAGTTAGGAGTCCAAAAACCAACACAACTGTGCATACATATGCATTTCTGGACCCGGGCAGCACAGCAACATTCTGCACAGAAAGTCTGGCCAGAAGGCTGCAACTGAAGGGCAAGAGAACAAGCATTCAGCTGCAAACGATGGGTCATAAAGACATTGTGAGTACAAACATCATCTCTGGACTGCAAGTAGCAGCGTTTGATAAAAATGATTTCATTGAGCTTCCAGATGTCATGACACAAAAACGAATGCCTGTTTCAAAGCGAAATGTTCCACAACAGGAGGACATTAACCAGTGGCCATACCTGCAAAGTATCAAGCTCCACAACTTAGATGCTGATGTAGATTTACTCATTGGCACAGACGCACCTAAAGTAATGGAGCCGTGGGAGCTGATAAACAGCCAGGATGATGGCCCATATGCAGTTTGGACTCGAGTTGGATGGGTCATCAATGGACCACTTAGGAGTGAAAGGAGAAAGACAGACTGTCATGCTTTCACCGCAAACAAGATTTCTGTACAAAATCTGGAAAAAATGTTGATTGAACAATATAATCATGATTTCAATGAAAAAACATCCCAAGAACAGGTTGAAATGTCCAGAGAAGATATCAAGTTTATGGATATCATGAACAATACAGCACATTTAATCAATGGACATTATTGCATTGATTTGCCTTTTAAGGCTGAAAATGCCACCTTGCCAGTGAACCGCTGTATTGCAGAGCAACGTCTTCAAAGCCTTAAAAGGAAGTTTGATAAGAGCATCACCTTCAAGAAAGACTACATTGCATTTATGGATGACATGATATGTAATGGATATGCTGAAGTTGTTCCAAGTGATCGCTTAGTGGGCAATGAGGGAAAAGTGTGGTATATACCCCACCATGGTGTTTATCACCCCAGAAAAGGCAAACTACGAGTTGTTTTTGATTGTGCTGCAACATTCAAGGGGACCTCACTGAATTGCCAGCTGTTACAAGGACCAGATCTGACCAACTCAGTTGTGGAAGTCCTTGTGCGCTTTAGACAAGAGCCAATTGCCATTATGGCAGATATTCAAGCCATGTTTCACCAGGTCTATGTTCCAGAGAAACATAGAGACTTTCTTCGCTTCCTCTGGTGGCCCAATGGTAACACATCACAAGTTCCACAAGAATATCGAATGACAGTGCATCTGTTTGGAGCAGTGTCCTCGCCGAGCTGTGCAAATTATGCATTAAGAAGAACAGCAGAAGATAATGCTCAGCAATTTCCAGCCGAAGTGGTCAGTACAATCCAGCATAATTTCTATGTGGATGATTGCCTGAAATCTTTGCCTACAGAAGAAGAAGCAATAAAATTTGCCCAAGATCTGACAGCTCTTTGTAACAAAGGAGGATTTAAGCTCTCCAAGTGGATCAGTAATAATCACACGGTGTTGCAAACATTTCCAGACAACATCAAAGCAAAGGAAATACTGGAACTGGATTTGGAGCTTCCAATGGAACGGGCACTTGGCTTACAGTGGTGCACTCAAGGTGATGTCTTTAAATTTAAAGCTTCATTTCCAGAGCGGTCGCACACGAGAAGGGGAATACTGTCAGTAGTAAGCTCATTGTATGATCCTTTGGGTTTTCTCGCTCCCTTCATCATCACTGGCAAAATTATACTACAAGAGCTCTGCAGGAGAAACCTGGGCTGGGACGATGCTGTTCCTAATAATTTCTCCAATCAATGGACCGACTGGATGAAAGATCTGAAGAGGATCTCAGAGTTTGAAGTGGACCGCTGCATTAAGCCTAAAGACTTTTGTCCTGTTACTGCACAGCTTCACCACTTCTCTGATGCCAGTCAAGTGGGATATGGTACAGTGTCGTATCTAAGATTAAAAAATGAGCATCACATACACCTAGCATTCCTCCTGGGAAAGGCCAGAGTTGCTCCTCTTAAGCAGACAACCATTCCTCGTTTGGAGCTCACTACAGCTGTCCTCGCTGTTCGAATAGACCAACTACTACACAGAGAGTTGCACCTTGAACTTGAGACATCTGTTTTCTGGACTGACAGTACCACTGTCTTAAAGTACATCTGCAATGAAGCAAAGCGTTTTCATACCTTTGTTGCAAACAGAGTGTCCATCATCAGAGATGCTACACAAACTGATCAATGGAGACATGTGAGCTCTAAAGATAATCCAGCTGATGAAGCATCAAGAGGGATGAAAGCGGAAGACTTTATGGAGCAAAGTAAATGGATTAATGGTCCTAAGTTCCTGCTTGAGTCTGAAGATAAATGGCCTAAACTGGAAGTAAGGTATGACTCTCTTCCTGCTGATGATTCTGAAATAAAAAGGAATGTGACTATCAACGCTGTTGTTGAGAAGATTAAATGCCCTACCAGTGTTTTCATCTCCTATTTCTCATCTTGGGCAAAGCTAAAGACATCTGTAGCTTGGGTTTTAAAGCTCAAAAACCTCCTTATTTTGTTGTCTCAAAAAAGACAAGAGTTTTCTGCCATGTTACAGCAGTCTGCAGAAGATGGAAACACCAAGCAGGAAAAGGTGTCACAAAAGATGCAGCAATTTAAAGCTAGGCTGAAGAAGCAGTGTTTGACATCTGAAGATCTGGCTAAAGCAGAGCATTTCATTATTCAGTTTGAACAACACCGCAGGTTTGGTCCAGAGATCACCTCGATCAAAGCCAACAGGATTGTTTCTAAAGACAGCCAGCTGTACAGACTTGATCCAGTGTTGGACAATGGAGTCCTCAGAGTGGGTGGACGCCTCAAAAGAGCTGCTATGCCGTCTGAAATTAAACATCCTGTCATCCTGTCCAAAGACATGCATGTGGCAACATTAATTCTGTTCTACATTCACCATCTGTTTGGTCACGCAGGAAGAAACCACATGCTGTCCAGGCTGCGTCAGAGATACTGGATAATCAATGGAAACTCTGCTGCCAGAAAAATCTTGTCTGATTGTGTGACCTGTAGAAAAAATAGAGGAAAGCTTTTGGAACAAAAAATGGCTGACTTACCCCAGGAAAGGGTTGCACCAGACAAAGCTCCATTTACAGATGTGGGAGTTGATTATTTTGGCCCCATTGATGTTAAGAGAGGCAGAAGTCTGCTCAAACGGTATGGAGTAATATTCACGTGCCCAACAAGTCGTGCTGTTCATTTGGAGGTGGCTCATACCCTTGATGCAGACTCTTGTATCAATGCAATTAGAAGATTCATCTGTAGACGTGGTCCAGTCTCTTCCATCAGGTCAGACAACGGCACAAATTTTGTGGGAGCCAACAGAGAACTAAGAGAAAATCTGGCTGCCTTGAACCAGAGCAAAATACAAAGAGTTCTGGTCCAAGATGGCATAAACTGGCACTTTAATACACCGGTATCTTCACATCAAGGTGGTGTCTGGGAGCGCTTGATTCGTCCTGTCAGAAGTATACTCACCTCAGTTCTAAAACAGCAGGTTGTGGATGATGAAACTTTGCAAACTGTTTTCTGTGAGGCTGAAGCCATTTTGAATGATAGACCCATCACACTGGTCTCTGACGATTCAAATGATTTAGAAGCCCTCACACCAAATCACATCCTGACACTAAAGAACAAACCTGTTATGCCACCCGGACTGTTTCAAAAGCAAGATCTATACCTCAGACGACGTTGGAAACAAGTACAGTATATGGCTGAACTGTTTTGGAAAAGATGGATCTCTGAGTATTTGCCTTTGATGCAGGAAAGACAAAAATGGATGAGACCGAGAAGAAACATCACTGCTGGCGATATTGTCCTGATTGCAGATGTGACGGCACCCAGAGGATGTTGGCAGATGGGGAGAGTCCTGGCTGTCAACGCTGATGCACGAGGACTGGTTCGTTCAGTGCAACTTCGGACCAAAACCAGTGTATTGGAGAGACCAGTGACGAAGCTCTGCTTGCTTTTGGAAGCATCTGCGGACTAAGGACATTTTATTCTTTCTTTCTCTCTCTTCCTTTCTCTCTGTCTATATCCAATCTCTTTGCAGGTTCATCATAAAGAAGAATGAAGAACCCAGAAGATTTGCATTGAAATATTTGTATTGAAATTGTTATTATGGCATTGATTGTGAAGAATTAACAGTATTCTCTCACAACCCTGTCCTATCTGATCAGTTTTTAATAACATTTGAGTTTAATCTAACCGATTTCTCCACCCCCAAAAGAGGGTTCCATTATAGTAGATCTTTATCGGATAATGCTGTATCAAAACTTAAAGAGTCTGTCCCCCTCTTAATATCCTCAGTATTGCAGAAATGCCCTGTAGATGGCAGCAATGCTGTTTCTTCCCATTCACAAATAGATACATTTGCTAACAGTGTGACTTCCTCATTGCGTTCTGCATTAGATAATGTAGCTCCCTTGAAAAAGAAGGTGATAATTCACAGGAAGCTGGCTCCCTGGTTTAATTCAGAGCTGCGTTCCTTGAAGCACAATGTTAGGAAATTGGAGAGAAAATGGCGCTCTACACACCAAGAGGAATCCTACTTAATCTGGAGGGACAGTCTATTGTTGTATAACAAGACCCTTCGCAGAGTTAGAGCAGCATATTTTTCATCATTAATTGAAGAGAATAAAAATAATCCTAGATTTCTCTTTAGTACAGTTGCCAAACTTACTCAGAGCTGCAGCTCTGTTGATTCAACCATTCCCTTAGCTCTTAGTAGTAATGATTTTATGGGATTCTTCATAAATAAAATTGATGCCATTAAAAATAAAATAATTGGCATCCTCCCAAACATGATTACCTCGTCCCCAGTAAGTAAGGCAGCATTGGAGGAATCTTTAGAACCTGCGCTGTGTCTGAACTGTTTAGAAGAAGTAGAGCTTTCTGAGCTATCTAAAATCTTAGCTTCATCTAAACCTTCTACCTGTATGTTAGACCCAATCCCAACCAAGTTGTTTAAGGAGGTATTCCCTTTGATCAGTGGTCCTATTTTAGACATGATTAATCTATCCTTAGTAAATGGATATGTACCACAGGTTTTTAAAGTAGCTGTTATTAAACCTTTACTTAAGAAACCTTCTCTTGATCAAGATGAGCTAGTAAACTACAGACCTATATCTAATCTTCTTTTCTTATCTAAAATTCTTGAGAAAGTAGTTGCTAATCAACTTTGTGAACATTTACAAAGCAATGACCTACTTGAGGAGTTTCAGTCAGGCTTCAGAGCTCATCATAGCACTGAAACGGCTCTGGTGAAGGTCACTAATGATATTCTCATGGCCTCAGATAATGGACTTGTGTCTGTACTTGTCCTGTTAGATCTTAGTGCTGCATTTGATACAGTTGATCACAATATTCTCCTACAAAGACTTGAACATACTGTAGGGATTAAGGGGAAAGCATTAGGCTGGTTTAAATCTTATCTGTCGGACAGATTCCAGTTTGTTCATGTTAATAATAAATCTTCCTCAAACTCTAGGGTCACCTGTGGAGTACCACAGGGTTCAGTCCTTGGACCAATTCTCTTTACTATATATATGCTTCCGATCGGCAAAATTATCAGACAGCATGGGATTGATTTCCACTGTTATGCTGATGACACTCAGCTATATTTATCCATAAATCCTGATGAATCCAATCAATTACTTTGACTGCAGTCATGTCTTGATGACATCAAAAGCTGGATGACTTTAAATTTCCTGCATCTAAATTCTGACAAGACCGAAGTTGTAATCTTTGGGCCAGAGTCCTCAAAAAATAAACTTCTTAACCAATCACTTAATCTGGATGACATTAACTTGGCCTCTGGTAATAAAGTAAAAAACCTTGGTGTTATTTTTGACCAAGACATGTCATTTAAATCCCATATTAAACAGGTTTCCAGAGTTTCCTTTTTTCACCTCCGGAATATCGCCAAAATTAGAAACATTCTGTCCAGGAGTGATGCTGAAAAACTAGTCCATGCATTTGTTACTTCAAGGCTGGACTATTGTAATTCTTTACTATCAGGAAGTCCACAAAATGCAATTCAAAGTCTTCAGCTTATCCAAAATGCTGCAGCAAGAGTTCTGATTAAAATCAACAAGAGGGATCATATTTCTCCAATTTTAGCTTCCCTTCATTGGCTTCCTGTTAAATCAAGAATAGAGTTTAAAATTCTTCTTCTAACGTATAAAGCCCTTAATAATCAAGCTCCATCATATATCAGAGCTCTGATTACTCCGTATGTTCCTAACAGAGCACTTCGCTCTCAGACTGCAGGTCTGCTGGTGGTTCCTAGAGTCTCTAAAAGTAGAATGGGAGGCAGATCCTTTAGCTATCAGGCTCCTCTCCTGTGGAACCAACTCCCAGTTTTGGTCCGTGAAGCAGACACCCTGTCTACTTTTAAGACTAATCTTAAAACTTTCCTTTTTGACAAAGCTTATAACTAGAGTGGCTCATGTTACTCTGAGCTACCTTTTATAGTTTTGCTGCTATAGGCTTAGGCTACTGGAGGACATCAGGGCCTACTTTTCTCACTCTACTGATTTTTACTGTTCTCCAGTCTACTGTTCTCCAGATTTGCATTGCATTACATTGAAATGACTGTTGTCATTTCAGCTTTTAACTTTTTGTTCTCTCTCTTTTTTCTTCATAGTAGGCACACCTGGTCTGACGTTCTGTTGACTGTGAAATCATCCAGGGAGGACAGATCACCGACTATTACCATCTAATGTAGAACAGATTACTAGATCAATGTGTGCTTCTGTGCTTTTTTGTCTCTCTTGTTGTGTCTCTGCTCTGTCTTCTGTAACCCCAGTCGGTCGAGGCAGATGACCGTTCATACTGAGCCCGGTTCTGCCGGAGGTTTTTTTTTCCCGTTAATGGGTGGTTTTTCTTCCCACTGTCGCTTCATGCTTGCTCAGTATGAGGGATTGCAGCAAAGCCATGTACAATGCAGACGACTCTCCCTGTGGCTCTACGGTTCCCCAGGAGTGAATGCTGCTTGTCGGGACTTTGATGCAATCAACTGGTTTCCTTATATAGGACATTTTGACCAATCTGTATAATCTGACCCAATCTGTATAATATGATTGAACTTGATTTTGTAAAGTGCCTTGAGATGACATGTTTCATGATTTGGCGCTATATAAATAAAATTGAATTGAATACATGTGGGTGTGAGTGTCTTGCCCAAGGACACCACGACTGAGACGGGCAGAGCAGGAGATCAAACTGGCAACCTGTCTTGTAATGGACGGGTTCCTCAACAGAGGACTTATTTCATCTTCAAGGATGACAGTTCCCCACTTCAACGAGGTTGCATTATCAGGGAATGACTGCTAGAGGCTGGGCAACCTGAAAGGGGCATTTTTATCCTGGTTTTAATTGCTGGGCATGGTTTGGTTTGGCAGCAGTTTTTAAAACTTAATGTGTTTGATCTGTGTTTTGCAGGAAGAGTGCAGAGAGAGCCAGTGAGCGTATGGAGCAGTAGAAAACCTGAGACAGGTGAGACCCAGCAGCAGCAACTTTGCAATCATGTGTTTTTCTGCTGCTCCTTCATTTTTTTTCAAAACGTTTTTGTCATTTGAACGGTTGAACGTTGAAAGTGTTCGGTGATAAGAAATAAACTTGAAAAATCACAAATATGTTTTCCATTTGAAAGGAAATCATGGATTTAGATATGGATTAGAGATAATGGTAAAAAGTTGTTTCCTGTTGTTTATATATGTGTGTGTGTTTATTGTTTTTATTTGTTTATTTCTTTGTTTATTTCAGACTCCAAAAATGAAATAAAACAAAAAAAAAGAACACACACACACAGAAATACACGAGCAATTTAGAGACTAATTAACTAAACAGTCATGTCTTTGGACTGTGGGAGGAAGCTGGAGTACCCAGAGAGAACCCACGCATGCTCCATGCAGAAAGAGCCCTTCCTGGGGTTTGAACCCATGGGCGTATTACTGCTATGTGCAGCCCTTATTCTTTTGTAAAAAAAAATAATAGAAAGTTGTAGAAAAGGGTTTGTTTACATGTATGAAAAAGTTTAAATGATTGTCTTTCCTGTCTTTAATTAAAGACCCAGCTGATGAACTTTTCAAAACACCCACATGTTGAACCACTTTTCTCTTGAGTCTGTTTTTTTCCTGTAATCTTAGTCTGCGCTGATAAGTATTCAGGAAGTGGCTCATCCTTGGGTGAAACTATTCTATTTGTTTTGTCGACCCCTTCTTTAATCTCTTGTTCCTGAAAAGGCCTTTCATCCTTGTGTTGGTGGAGATGTGCCGGTGTTATGAGTTTTTTAAAACGCCTCCACAGAGAAGGTTTCTTTGGCCTTTTGGAGTCACTATCTTCGGGGTCTGGAAGTGGAAGAACTTTCTCTGGCTCGGGAGTTTCTTGGTTGATCCTATTGGAGAGTGCTAGTTGTGGAATATTGAGATTTTGAGTTTCCGTGATGGCCCCTGGTATATAAATAGGCCTGTCAAAATTTGGCCTCCTAACCTTCAGCTGTGTGATAGGCATTCGGGGAATATGTGTATTGAGCTTCTGTGGTCCAGGAGTCTCTTGATTGATTCTAACTTCACCTAATGCTGAAGGAGGCCCCTTTATAAAGCAAACCGAAGCTGAATCTGTTTCTTCTTTGATTCTCTCTGCATCCCAGACCATGGTTGGTGAAAATAGGATTTGACTGGGCCTGTACATGTGTGGGCTTTTAACCTTCAGCTGTGTTAATGGCATCCGTGGAACAGATGAACAAAGTTCGTGTGGCATCTCTTGGTGGAGCGTAAGTTGGCCCGCTGGAAAATAATTATTTGTTGAATCAGATGGCTCTGTTTCATGAACTTCCGTGATTACCTCTAGTTTATGAAATTTCCTCTTTCTCTTGAATTTGCCAGGACAATATTTCACATATGGTATCTGTGAAATGAATGCAGAAAAGTCCAGAGGTTCGTCAATTTCTTCTGTTGAGCTGAGCGCCGTGCATTCCTGTTCTGGGACTGCAGGCAGATCAACACTCTTTCTTTGGGTAGAACCAGCTTGGTTGCAAGTTGAATCTGGTTCTGTGTCATCTTCAGTTGTTAAAGGCTCCTGTCCAGGTGTCTGTGCGATGGGTCCAGGCTCAGGGATTCCCAAGGCCAGCTGCAGTTCCAAAGTGATATCTGCTATTTTACTCTTGAGATCCCTTAATTCCTTCTCCAATGCTTTGTTTTTGGCCTCCAGAATGAGATCGGAGCCGTTCTTTTCTTTTTGCCGTGTCTCTACACCTTTCATTGTTTTGATAGCTCCTAAATCTTGCTTGTCCAAACTAGAGCTGGAGCAATACTTGGGAGAGCCAGAGTTTGGACTAGAATAAATGTTTTCCTTTGAGTTCATATTGATTTACTTATGTTAATTTATCAAGCAATCAACTTTACCTTACAGGAGATAACTCTGCAGAAGACGCGTTAAATATATGTTGGAACCTCTTATCTATGGATCTGAAGCGGGTGTGTGATGTCATCCTTTCATACATCATACGGAATTAGAGAGATGTCACATGCTTCACGTGATGTCACGTGCTGATCGTTACCATGGTGAGCTTTTGGTGGACTATTTTTGTTGCTATTTTTTTACACGGAAATTTTATTAAGTTATTTTAGAAATGGCAAATGTCTACTTTGGAATTTAAATGGAAAAATTGGGAAATTTTTTTTTTTTTGCTTTTTTTAAGTATGCTATGTGGGAAATATTTATTTTTGGGTATTCAATGAGGAATCATTTGTTTTCCTTAAAATAAATCCAACTGCGGCCACCATTTTTCTAAGAAATCAAAAGGAGCACTGTTTGACCTTGTTGCTAGACAACATTGGAACGGGTCAGTTTCTGCCATCTGCTGTTTGCGTTCTACTAGTGACGTCAATCTTCTGTAGTCTCATTCTCGCTGCATCGACTTGGTTTAAGGAGTAGGCTTCCCAGACAGAAGGCTTTTCTTTAAAAGAAAAGAAATGGGATGGGTTAAAATCTCCGAAATCCTAGAGTGGTTGAAAACAACATTGGTTTTGACTGCAGGCACGAGTCTGGCTAAAAGCCATTTATATTTTTTTTTACATTAT
The DNA here is from genome assembly GCA_037039145.1 of Fundulus diaphanus. Classification (NCBI taxonomy): domain Eukaryota; kingdom Metazoa; phylum Chordata; class Actinopteri; order Cyprinodontiformes; family Fundulidae; genus Fundulus; species Fundulus diaphanus. The sequence goes on from CM073123.1 coordinate 33,404,411, forward strand.
ATAGTTAAAAACAGTGGCAATGTTGAAACATTCTAGTTGTTAGAGACCATTGTTATAGGTTATAAATTAACCCAAATATACGTCATAAATTTTAAAAGTGAATTTTGGGGGAATCTTCAGAGCGAGGGCTTTGATACATTGAAACAGAAAACGATAAAAGTTTAATTTTTTACCCATTTTGTTGGGATTTTTCCTTCTTCAAAGGGGAGCAACAAGAGAAAACGTTTGAGAACCACTGCTCTAGATGGAATTGGTTTTTATTTTTTATGATGGTAGATGAAATTATGAACAGATCCAAATGGCAGCCAAAACCCAATATATCTTTGTTGCCTGCAAGAAAGCTGGCGACAAAGATATATTTCATTTATGGCATCACAGGGAGCGCAAGCAAATATCCAAACCAACAAAAGAATGACCTTTTCTGCAGGAAATGAAAGTGTTTGAGTAGAGTCTGTAACTAAATTGAATAGTAGCTTTGTGGGGTCGCACTAACTCGTTGATAAATGGTAAAATCTCTCCACCAGTGCTGTCTTGGGACCACATGCTAACCAGCTGTTGTATCATGGAGACAGCAAGGTCCGTCCACCAGCTGCAGAGGTGGTAGTAGTATGTAGCGGTGGGAATCTTAACACTGCTACGTTATTCATTTGTAGACAATAACTCACTGCGGTTCAAGAAAGAAGAAGAAGTAGTTTTAACCCACTATGAGTTGTCAGACTGGTTATGTTTGTAACTTCTTGATTCTACCAATCTGTCAGTCATCAGGCTAAGAAAATGGAGGCAGTTGTGTTTTCATCCATAATTAGATCGTTATAGATGGAGTTTTTCCCTTAAATCATAATTTGAAAATAGCTGTTCTGTTTTTATTTAGGCTAAGTCTGATGTTAGAATCAGTCTGATCTAAAACCCCTTAAATGTGAAACCGTGATAAACCTTAGCTAACCTTTTCGTTGTCATCATATGGTCAGAATTAAGTTACACAGAGAGTTAAGAGTGTTGATGTGAATTTTTCTCGTGCAGGAAGTGACGACGAGATCAGCACGGCGTCCAACGACCCTGAGGTGGAGTACACAGAGGTGGTGCTGTTAATGATATTTTAAACAGACAGTATCTACTCAAGTTTGTCTTTTGATGTTTAGACTTGTGTGTGTGTGTGTGTGTGTGTGTGTGTGTGTGTGTGTGTGTGTGTGTGTGTGTTGTCTTTTACATGAACAGGCCCTCTTAGAAAAGGCACAGACACCGTTTACAGTGAGCTCCAAAACTCTCTACATGGTGAGTTTACCTCTATAAAACCTAAAACCCATTAACTTCCTTTTATTGACATGAGTCAAATCATTTTGTTTCAATATTAAGTGAGTTCTGTTCATCCAACTATTTCCGCCCCAATCTGCTTTGTGGAGCCTTTTTAGCTCCCATTAAAATATAAAAGGTGTCTGTAAGTCAAACTGACTTTAAAATTAGGATATTTGAAGTAAGAGGTGTATGGCATGACGGGAAAAACAGTTCATATAAAGTCTCGATGAGGTTTTTCCAGACACTCACCACAGGCATGAACATTATTTTAATTTTGCGTGTTGAGGGTGCATTCAAACCCAACGACATCAATCAATTTTAAAAACACGGATTAGGTGTACAAGTTTGAACTCAATTGTAAAATTTTCTAACTTGCACAGACTCAAACTTTTACATAAGTATTTACATAGATCCTAAACTAACGTCTGGTTAATTGTCTCTTTGCAAGTTGCAGAGAAGCCACCCACTGGTTTGTTGTCGTCGGCAACCTTACAAGCACTATAACTACTGGCTGCCATGTCAACCTTTTTATTATATCAGCTTAAAGCTTGATTTCTTGCTTTTTTTCTACAATGAAAAAATCTCTTTATAGAGACAATCTCTATAGGTTCAAAATTGGAGCTTCTTTAAATTTTATCAAACACAACGTAGATTCAAAGAGGTAAATCTGCCCTGCAGCACCCAGCAGCAGTCTCATCCTGTTACTGCAGTCAGGAACTTCCTGTTATTATACAAGTAGCCAGAAGCTAGACATGTCTATCATGTAGTCCATCAGAGACCTAATGTTTCCTGCTCGAAGGAACGGTGACTTTTTTTGCACACAAGTTGTCTGTCAGACAAAATGTAAATACCAAGTCCGATTGGAGTTTGGGTTGGGTATTTGGGACAATGGTCTCTGCAGAGGTGGTTGTAATGAGTCACTGCTCCAAATGACTAACAAGCTGATCTGAGGTCAGCCAGTGAGCAAGTTTTTTACGTGTTTAACTGGTGATGCTTTTTCCTGCAGGTGCAGCTGACCATCATGACTATGTGAGTAATCATGTGTGTTTCCCACACTTGATAATAGTATAAACCTTTGTCGCTTTGATTGCAATGTGAGAGGATCTGTTCACCACGTATTACTGTTTCACCTCTATTTTAGTAAATAATGTCTAAAGGTTTTGCACAAAAACTCAGAATTTGGTCTCAAAACCTTTTGTATTTTTCATTGGTGTAACATTTTTTTTAAGTGTTGCTTCATCCTTAACGTTTATTCATGTTTGCTTCCAAGAGGGGAGGTTTTCCTGTAGTTTTTTTGAAGTGATATAGTTTTTCCAGCTGTCTCCAAAGACGGAAGTCTTTGGAGATTTCTATAAAATTCCAGCTGCTTTTTGTCTTATTGTTAAACCAGGACCTCTCCATCTAAATTTGTTGTAGCAACATGTGACGCAAAACACATCAAATACCCAATTTTTAAATGAGACTTTAGGAATATGGCACATTTAAACATTAACAGCAATATTTTGTGACATTTAGCTCACCATAACATAAAATTAAGTGCATTTTTTAAACCGACTTTTTTACCACATTTAACTAAAATGTTCAGCTGTTATTTAACTAATTTCTTTTTGCTATATACTTGGCTAAATGTTAAGCCAATTTTTTTTCTTATTTATATGGAAAAAAATTATTAACTACACTATGTTTTCAACTAAATAGTTTGCTAAATTAAAGAGTCGGCTAAACATGTACCTAAGTACAATATTTAGCTGAATAATTAACTTAATAATTATGTTAAATGTTTAATTCAATGACATTTATTACCGCCTTTATTTAGTTAAATAATTATATAGATTAAATGTTTAAATATTTAGCTAAATGTTTACTGTATCAACATATTTAGTAATTCCTGATTTAAGTATATATTATATATACCCAATCTGTATAATATGATTGAACTTGATTTTGTAAAGTGCCTTGAGATGACATGTTTCATGATTTGGCGCTATATAAATAAAATTGAATTGAATTGAATTATTAGAATAGCTCCTTTAGTTAGAGAAGTAATTGTGATGTAATGCACAATTAGGGGCCGGAGTGTAGGAGCCATTTCTCTATTTTGTTTTAGAACTCAGATTATTTAGTTCATTTGTATTTATTTGGTTATTTGTTGCATTTAGAATACAGTTGTTTAGAATACAATTATTTCTTAGTAAATTGTTTAATTAGTTAATTGATTTTGTTTGGGTTTTGGGTGTGTCTGGTGTATAAATACATGGACTCCAGGTAGCTCAGGATGGAAAGTGGGTGGGCTTATGGTTTTTTACCAGTCTTCCAGTGCTGCAGTCTGGCAGTCTAGCAGTCCTTTCAGGAAGCAAGTCACTCAGCCTGGTTAGTCAGTGAGTAGCAGGTGAAGCGAGCACAAAGGCTGAAACCAGGGCAGCCAAGGCAGCAAGTAGTTTTTCTGTTTGTATCATGTTTATTTTTTTCCCTGAAGAGGCCTGGAATAAACTCTCAGAACTGCATTTTTTGACGTATTTTGAGAATGTTTTGTACTGCGTAAACCCGGAAACCCACTATTCATCAAGTAACTATTTGATTTACATTTAATTTTTGTTCGTTTACTTTTAAGTTTTTCCATAGACAAGTAGTCATTACAGATTTAATTAATAAAAAAACATTGTTCACAAAGGATTATTTTGGTGTTTTTGTCTTATTAATCCTTTTCACAGACTCATGCCAGAGGGTTTGCATACATTGTACATGTACGTATATTATTATATAGAACAACGACTAGTGCAAAATTAAGTTGTATTTACCGGAGATGAAGTGTAGACTGCAAATTCTGTCATGGTATGATGGCGATTGGGATTGTCTGCCTGCGTCCTTTTCATTGAAATTATCCATTTCTTTCTTCTTTCTTCGTCCTTCAGTAAACGAAAGAAACGTACATCCGATGATTTGGAATGCCTCTGTGTGCAACCGGGAGCACAACAAGTCGTAGGCATTGTTTAGATTCCAAAAATAAATTAAAAGTACGCTCTAATTCACCCGTTTTGTCACGCTGGTAAGCGAAAACAGTACTGTTTTTGCCGACCACCGTGACCCGGATGTAGTGCGGATGTAGCTCGTGACGTCACTCGTGAAGTGCACCTATCACTGTGCAGCTAGGGCTACGACTCCAGGAGCCCCAAAGCCATTCATTTTGGCGATGCTGATTGGCCAAATATTTATTAATCTTCCCTAGCAACAGTATACGATTGGTAATTTCGCTACACTTGTGGGGCTCCTTGAGCGGCAGCCCCACAAGCGTAGAAGAAGAGAAATGATACGTTCTGTTGGTGGAAATGCACTGTTAAATGAGAGTCAATTGGTAGAGTCAATTAGTAGAAGTGTTTTAATAATTCTTTGAAGTATCGGCAAATACAGCGGATGTCGGAGCCATTTGGCCTTGATCAGGCTGCCGGCTGCATGACGCGCTCACTCTGGCTGTGAACGGACAAACCTGGCAGGTGAATGGAGCGAAGCCGAAAAGCTGCCTGTCTTGGAACGCAGACTGACTTTGGGGTTGAACTCAAGGGGAGATGGGATAAAATCTGGGAGTGAAGCGCGAAAAAGCCCAATAATTTGAAAAATTGGATTTATGTGGAGCCAACAAAAGACTTAAAAGCTGACAGGAAAGGCAGTGCAGCTTGTCTCATAACAAATAACATATTTGGATTCCCTCCCTATCTACCCTTGGATTGTTATGACGGAGAGTGCCCAGAAAAGCCCCCGGCTACCCCCCTCCCCCGCTGACACCTGAGGATGCCTCTCTGAACTGTGGGCCGGCTGATAACATCAAGGACAATGGCCTCTGGAGAGCGTTCACGGAGAAAAACACTTTCGCCCATACACACACGCATAACTGATACTACAGGTCTCAAATGTTTACCTTCTGCATACATGTTGTCTTGTGTTTATTTGTGCTTTTGTGCTATGAGGGTTTTTTTGTGTCGGTTGTTTGTCTCTTTATAGGTGAGAGCATAAATAGGCAAACATCTGTCTCTTTTTTTTCTCCCTCCCCTCTTTCCCCCATGTTGTTGCTCTTTCTTCGAGAGTTTCAAGGCAGCGCCTGTAAACTCCGTTTAGGCGGGGTCTGGGCAGTTTGGAGGAATGTGGCCTTGACAGCTGCGCTTTTTAGCAGCGGCTGGCTGGCTGCGTTCCTTGGCAACGCAAGGCCTCAGTCAATCGTTCCCCCCAAATGTTTGTTTGTTAAGTGTATGTGATGGACGGTTGTACTGGAACTGACTTTTCGATTGCAATGCAAATTGTAATTGACAAATAAAATTTGATTGATTGATTGATTGATTCTTATTACATGTAGCCACGTACTATTAAGTAAAAACTGACATTAATAATACTTTTAAAATCTATATATATTTTGACTTTTCCCCTCCACATCTAGGGAGGGCAGCGCCCGAGCGCCCCCTATGGGCCAGCCGCCACTGGTAGCCTGGCTTCATAGCAGGGCATGGCAGGGGTTTCTTTTTGTATATCTTTGTATTTGCAGCAATATTGCATATTCTAAAAATTAAACAACAGAAATACATAAAAAATAAATTGTTTTTTGTTTTTTTAATAGCAAAAATGTTTCCCAGTTGTGGTTAGGGAAATAAAAATATATAAACCATTTCTTAAAGTACATAAACCCCCAGCTATAAGCACATATAGGAGTACAGAGACGTATTTGATTTTGAATTTTTTTGAAGTTTGAAGTTTTTTTATCATTTATTTGATTTGCATATGTATGTATTTTGTGCTTAATAAATGTATTTTAATACGGTATGCCTTCGCTTTGTGTGTGTTCTTTGTTCTATTCCCTGTTCGTTTTTCTAAAAAAGAAAAATGCGGCTACAATAATAACGAGGTCTTCTCTAGTTTATGATGTGGACACCAGAGGGCGCTAAAATCTCAATCGATAATTTTAACTTTCTAATAAAATAAATGTTTAGAACAAGATTATTTGTATAACGAAATTCACCGTATAATTAAGGATGAAATAATTTTTCCAGTCCTGTTTGAACAAGCAATAAAACTAACAGAGTGCATTCAGACAATACAGATAAACGTTACGCAATGATATCTTCCCGGACTTCTGAGCATATCCGATGATGACGTCAAGCAATACAATGGAGAGAATGTAAAGCGCATCAATTTCTTTCAGAAAAGTCTTCAATATTTTATTTACGATATAGTTTAGCATTATTTAATGATTTAAGTATATAAATAAGTATTTTCAGTACCGTAATTACATTTTTTTTTGGCGACCCGGAAGTTATTCTGTTCGCGCTTGCGCAATTGAGCTGATGGTACGGATCGTGCTACCGGTACGGATCGGGTAGTGACAGGGCATCCTGCTGTGAGAGGCAGTGTCATGTTTCAACTCAGTCCCGATTTTTCCTCATAGCTTGATGGCACAACACTGAAATATTGAGGGGCAAGGAAATTTCACAACTGGATTTGTTGCATAGGTGGCATCCTATCACAGTTGCTCCTGAGAGTGACCCATTCTTTCACAAATGTTTGTAAAAACAGTCTGCATGCCTAAGCGTTTGATTTTATACACCTGTAGGTATGGAAGTGATTGGAACACCTGATTCCAATAAATTGAGTGGGTGAGCAAATTCTTTTGGCAATATAGTGTTCTGTTCCTCACACCTGAGAGGAACTGCTTCATCAGTTTCCACGAGCAATAAGGCAAAGACAGCAGCATCAAGGCACTCAAACCAAATGAAAACAATTATTTTTGGAGTTTGCATGTTCTCCCTGTGCATGCGTGGGTTCTCTTCCTCCCACAGTCCAAAAACATGACTGTTAGGTTAATTGGCTTCTCTGAATTGTCCTTAGGTGTGTGAGTGTGTGTGTGAATGGTTGTTTGTCTCTGTGTTGCCCTGCGACAGACTGGCAACCTGTCCAGGGTGTACCCCGCCTCTCGCCCGGTGAATGCTGGAGATAGTCATCAGTGACCCCATGAGGGATTAAGCAGGTCAGAAAATGGATGGATGGATGGAAAAATTCCAGTGAAACGTTGAAAAGTATTTTATGTTTTTAGCTTTCAAATGATTCGCTCTGTCAATGCTACTAGGACCTTTTAAGACTATATTGCAAAGAGAAACCATAAGCTATACTTTACAGGAATACACATAGTAAAATATATGACCACCAAATATAAAAAACAAACAACAGACATCGTATAGTGACAATATACACAAGCAATACAAAACATATAACGGTTCTCAGTTAATTTAATGAAATGATCCGCATGAAACATTTTTAATTAGCAGTATAGTAAAACATGAAGGAAACAAGATGTATTTCACCTGGAGAAAACAATGAGTTTGATGTGAAGGCATTTTCCAGAAAATCTCTGTACAAACTATGGATACATATGTGAAAATGTCATCTATTTTATCATCAAAACACATTGTGTGTGAAATTTCTTGCATGCTCATGTACGAGGTGCCATATGTAAAGTTACACAATCAAAACTGAACAGGAATACTGTCATAAAAAATGTGGGTTAATTTTCTTAAGTCATATTTTCACCATGTCAGTTATACATTTATAAATGTCACAATTCCAAATTAATTTCATTATCATTTGAATGTTTAATTTGCTAAATAAATTCAATAGTTATTAAGTAGTAGGAGCTTATATAGGGGCTCATAAGACCCAACTTCTGTTTTAGCAGTCCACTTCCTCTTATCGACATGTGAATTTGCATATTAACTAAATATTTAGATAATAAGCTAAATATTTAGGTCCAGGCTATTATTTGCAAATTAAATATTTATTTTGGGAATTAAATATTTAGTTTGCAAACTAAACATTGAGTTTCTAAAATAATTATTTAATTTGCAGCAAAATAGTTAATTTGTAAACTGCAGTCTTGTGATTAAGTAGTCAATAAAAGACTTTTAGAAGTGCAGTTTGAGCACTCAGAAGAGCTTTAAAACCAGACTGAAACCTTTTTAAGAATATTGAGAGCAATTAAAAAGAACTTTCGCAGCACAATTACTACCTTTTTTAATAACAGCATTCTGTCACTAGATGTCAGTTTTCCCATAACACATTAAAACAATCCAGAAATGTCCAAAAAGAGAAAAAGTGATGCAGAATGATGAGACTTAAAAGTATAACTCACCCCAGATTCAACTTTTTTTGCAGATAAACTGTATAAACTGGCCTAAGTGTGCTACTTTTATGTTACTGTGCATTTTTTATATTTCTATGTGAACTGAAATGAAATTCTGAAATCAAAAGTATCAACTTACATGTGCAACCAGCCGTTTTAATGACTTCATGATGCCAAAGTGGCCCAATGTAGAAATGAGTTTGATACCTCTGCTCTAGACCATGAAACACATCCTTGTAAATGCAATTTCATTCAGTGTTCCAGCAGTGCATTTCTATTTACATTACATAATAAATCCAGAATGTGCTACAGTCTTGTTTCGGCTCAGCAGTGCCAGAAACAAACCCAGAAAGCTTGGTTACAATGCTAATTAAATGTGACTGCCCTCAGATTTCTGTCTGAATGGTTCAAAACACCAAAGTGACCTGGATGCACATATAACAGACAAAAATGTAACGTAAAAATGTTACAAAAATGTAATGTAAGTAGTGGATACCAGCATCTCTGTGTAATTAAAGTTATTGAGCAATCGGAGCCGACAATATTAAGACCACATCATAATAAGAAGAATAAGAAGAAAGCAGCACAGCTATTTAACAATGGTTTTTGTGAAGCTGTGGCTGCTACAGCTGTAGAGAAGTCTGAGTGCATGTATAGTGAGAGTCAGGAAAAGTGATGTAAACGGTAGATTACTATCTTGTGAACGTTGTTAGTCTACTTACAGGTATTGAAACCAAATAAAGTGGACGCTAACTGGTCTGCGAACAGTTTCAAAACTTAGAGAGAACAATAAAGTGATGAACAAAAAGTTAGTTCTGCAATCATCCTTTTGTAGACTAGTGCACAACCACTAGTCTGATTCCCTGCCATGTTGATGGGTTTATTTCACTAGCTGTCTGCGCATGCCTGGTGTATTTTCCTGTGGTAATATCACAGCTCCACCAATCGCTCCACATACTTACTACAGCGTTTAAGTTTGGTGCTGCGTCCTCTCTATTTTGTCTTAATCGCTTCTGAAAATTTATTGAGTTTCTCTTTGTGTAGAAGAGGGCCTTACTAAGAATGGGGCACATTATAGGCTAAGGTGTTGAAACTTGGGAGGTTAGTTTGGTATGAAACAATTTAAGTATTGTTTTTCTTTTTTCTTCCCCATTGAGTTTTACTGTTTTGAAGCTAAAACTGAAGCTAGTGCTAACAGCTCTACAAGCTACCTGCTAGCTTTTTTGAGCCTGATGCTAATGTGTTTAGGGTTGTGTTTTAAGATAATGACAAATGTTATATTCATGAGAGTTTTTAAACAATGATGGGATGATGTTTGCATTTTTCAGTCCAATAATTACACTGAAATACTGCAATGGATGTGCTCCAACAGCGCCCACTGCTCCGTCTTTTAAACGGTTCCTTTCACCATCTTAAGCGTTACAATTAAAATCTATTATTTCTGGAGAAATAACTACTTAATATTAGGTGCCATAAAAGTTACTGATTAATTTGGTAAACCATTCTGTGAAATATTATTTTCTCAAATAATGTTTCATCTAACTCTTTGAGTTGCATGGTGAATGAGTTGAACACATATTGTTGTTCTAAATTATCTAAAGCTAATTTGACCTCATTCTAAAGTCATTAAGATGAACCTAGGTTCTGTAAATTAAACCTCCACACTGAATTTTAAAATCATTGGATTTTTATGGTAATAATTTTCCAGCATTTTAATTTTTTGCTTTTGTTCTTTTTTCGTGTACATGATTCATTAGTATCTTTATCTTAATTTTGTTTAGTAGTTTTAGTTGTTTTACAAACCCAGTAAACAAAAGTTGCTGACTGAATTATATTGTTACTTCATTATTATTTCTGTTAATAAACTCTTATATTTGAAGAGAGGTTGTCACTGATATATGTGTACAGAGTTTGCTGTTTGAAAATGACGGAGCTTGAATTAAATTTTTATCTATTGTCCTAATATGAAAGCCAAATTGGGCTGTTATTCATTGGACACTATATGACAGACCAAGGATTATTTGACTAAAAATTAAACAACTTAAATGCAATTAATTGCACAACAGTAGAGAGTTCATCTTCTTGTTCCTGGTAATGCTGAATGGTTTTTCTCTTGAAGAATCCAATCTTAGGAAAGTCACAAAAACAACCATTAGACCAAACACCAAAACATCCAAAACCTTGTCTTAATGACTTTCAGGCTCCAAATATGGCGGCAGAAATCTCACCTTCCACAAGATGATTACGAGAAGCATTATTCCCAGTACCACTACAGTCAAAATGATCAGAAGTCTATTTGGGGGAACTGAGAACTCAACCAGAACGTTCACCTGTTAGCAGAGAAAAAAAGTTATGCCTTAGATCAAATTTTTTTGTATTACTGTAAATGAACTGTTACTGAGTATAGTTGTACATACCGATTTCTTTACTTTGCCGTTGTCATTCTGTTTATTCTTCTGAAATCAAAACTCAGATTATGATTACCTTCAAAACAGCCTCTTTGAAATGGTATTACAACAGTCTAGCCCATACATACCTGATATTTGTTAGAAGCCAGCACGTATTTACCATCATCATAGTCAACTTTTATAAAGCTTGTAAAATTGAACTCTCCACTGTTTCCAGTATATTGTTTCAGAAAGGGCCTATTCTTTAAAGTAAGAGCAGGACAGTTGAAGGTATGTCACAGATGCGTTGGGCGTATATTGTCTTTACTTGTTGAAGTACATACCGATGCGTGGTGTTGCAGATTTCGGAAATCCACAACTCCTTCCAGGGTAAACTGAACACCTGAATAATTCTTCAATGTAAAAGAATCACATTTCATGGCAATGCAGTTTTCTTTTAGAGGGCAGTCCTGCAACAAAACAGCCCCTTTTGTCATTGAGCAATTTATTGTAATAATACAATGACATATAATAAGTCAGAAATCTGTTACACCAACCTGAGGTTTTAGGATGGAAATGACTGAGCACCGAGTTTTGTTCTTTAAAACATGAAAAAATTTAAATATTGAAAGCTTGCAGGTAAGACCCATAGCAGCAGATGAAATGAGAAGCGTCTTTGCATTTGGACAAATTACCTGCTCGACAATAACTTTATAGTTTTTCACTTCGAAGTTGTGTTCTAGTTTACTTGGGAAGAACAGGGACACATTGATGGGAAAATCCTTAAAGCCATTATTGTTTATCTGGAAATAATGAGAAGCCACATTCATTATAAATAAGTGGATTTACATAGAATTTCAGGAGTATTTTTTGCTTCAAAGTGTTAAAATTGAATAGTGTTTTAAATCACTTACATCATATATAATAGCCATCCTTTTTGGTTCATGTTTTTCTGGAGTGAAGTCCAGATGAGTGACAGTTGCGTCATTTCTAAAAACAAAACAAAAAACATTACAAAATACAGGAAATTGTTGTGTTATACAATTTATACTATACAAATACTCTTAATGTGTGGAATTTACTTACACTGCTATTGCTAATTTGACTGCATATTTTACAGGAGAAGCTTTGGTCACAGAAACTGGCTCGCTGGAGTTTGAATTTTCACTAAGACTGCAAATGGAAAAATCTTGTGAGTAATAAAAATAAACGATTGGTTTAAATCCTTTGCTTCCGTCTGTAATAGATTGTTTATAATAAGTGTTACCTTTGTGCAGAGATCGACATCGACACTGTGTCATTCCACTCAAAGTCTCTGGCAACGCGAAAAGTAGCATTAAACGTGGCCTTACATGGAACAAGAGAAAATGACGTTAGATCTGGCTCTGGGAGCGAGGCAGGCTAGTAAAGATTGTTATTCAATGAGCTTTTCAAAACTTCCACTGTGACTGTATGGAGGGTATGCGGCTGTGGTTTGACTCACAGAGGATTTGCTGCGATACACAGGAAGGCTGATGCCACAAACAGTTTTGTCAGGCACATCTTCTAGACCAGTGCAGATGTAAGTTAGTTTCTTGGTCTGGTGGGAGAAGAAAATGGTAAAGTCATGCTTAACTGCTTTAGAGCTTCAGGTTTAAATGCAGATAGAGCTTCAGTGACGGAGCCTGTCATCTTTACTGAAATGCATGTAGCAAAAAGCAAAATCTCTCACATCTATCTCTAAAAGAGACATTGCTTTAAAAGTTTAACTTTTTGGTTGTAAAAACTCTGTGCAGACAACCTTAGTGGAGTTTGGTATTTCCTCTACTCGTTCGGTGTCACAGAAAATGATGAAGTCAACATCTTGCAAACATAACACCTTACATTTTTTTTATGCAAAGCCTACTCTGTTTGCTATCTGCTTCTGAATTCTGTCACTGGTTCTTTTTAACTTGTATATGGATGACTTCTCTGAGAAACTGGAAAAAAATGTAACACTGGAGGTTTTATTGGAAATCTTTTACTGAATCATTGTTGTGGTTTTTACTCCATCAAGTGCTAGTCTTCAACAGCTGTTGAATAGATGTACTGTGTATGGTTGAGAGCATGATATCAAGTACTATGCCTGTAAGGCTCTACGCTTCTCCAGGAGTGAATGCTGCTTGTCGGGACTTTGATGCAATCAACTGGTTTCCTTATATAGGAACATTTTTGACCAATCTGTATAATCTGACCCAATCTGTATAATATGATTGAATTTAACTTTGTAAAGTGCCTTGAGATGACATGTTTCATGATTTGGCGCTATATAAATAAAATTGAATTGAATTGAATTAAGAGTGCTGTTATAATCTGTTGAAGAAAAGAGGATTCAAACTGTCAGATGATTTAGTTGGTGTGAGAAACAAATGAAATAGCTTGGTATTTTATCACAGCAGACCTGACAGATTATGATATTAGCAGACAGTGTCGTATGTTGTACGCTCAGGTCAACATTCTCTCATGTAAATTCAGTTTTTGCTCAGATGAGGTAAAACGTTTTCTTTTTAAAGCATACTGCATGTCCCTATATGCTGCATGTCAAAACTATAAAAAGGCATGTCGGGAAACACTTCAGGTTGCCTAATGAATCGGGTGGAAAAAAAAAAAACTTTTCACAATATTCTAAATTTCTTGATGGACTTGAATGCTAGTTTGAGCACAATCATAAAATATTTCAAAACAAGTTGAAAATATAGTTTGCAATCTTTTGTCTGTCTTACAAAATACTTACAAAAAATGTTGTTGACTCCCAAACACTGCCACATGTATTGTCTGTCTTGAGTTTTAAAGCCTATCGTAATCATTGTTTTTGACATTGTCTGCTTTTTCTCAATAACTTAATTAAATGATTTATTTTGTTTTGAAAATGTATTTTTTTTTATCTCAGAGTCCAGAATGTTTCCAGAAAGCTCTCATTGGGTTTACACGAAGTCTATCTGTTGTACCAATTCTTCTAACACAGTAGAAACCAGTTTAATTACCACATGCCAAATTATTTTGGTAGTCCTGTTGATTATGAATAGACATTCGGTTATAATGCTGGTAGCCCAATAAATTTGAAAAGTTAGAAAGGAGTTAGTTGGACTAACCAGACTGTTGTGAAGATCAAACATCAAGATAAAAGTTATTTTAATTTAGCACTAACCAATACACACCTAGTGGCAGAGGGATACTCAAGTTGTTTTCCTCTGAATGTAGTAAAACATTTTAGCTCTTTACGGACCACCTGAGATGCTGCGTTCAGAACATATAATATGTTCTGAACGCATATGTTTACGAGATAAACAGAGGAATTTCTCATTTACCCCTGTTAGTTTCATTATTGAGAAGGAGAGGCCAGGAGGGTAGTGCATTGTCAGGCTGGTATTGTATGAGTCATCACCAATATTATCCAGGAATATCAACACGTTGAATACAGTATTTTCTGTTACCAATACTTCCCCATTCCTAAAAGAAGAAAAGTGTTTTTTAACTCAGGTTTGATTCAAGCAAAACTACAGCTGTTCTACGTTTTGTTAGAAATACTTACATGAAATTAAAATCCACTTTAAGATCAGCAATGCAGATTTCTTTTTTGGCACAACGCTTTTCAAAAGGAACCTGTAAAAAAAAAAAAAATGCCCAGAGTCCAAGACAAAAATTTCTAATATTTTCTTTATATAACCAAATTTTCATGACCCTTTAGCTCCTGTACCCACCTCGACCACAGCCCATCTTTTGCTGTCCACATTAAGGATGGCACTTGCGTTCTCAGCATTAGGTTGAAAAAAGTTTAAATTGATGTGTACAGGAGATAATGTGTCTTTTACACATTTCTGGAAAACAGAAACAACAATGTGGTGACTTACTCAAATAAAGATTCTGGTTTTGTCTTTTCAGAGAAAGTCTGGGTTCAGTAAACATGTTATCATTATTCATACATTCATGTAGATAGAATAGTTGAAGCATGTTTCTCTGCCAGTCAGCTCATAGGTGTGTGTAGTATTCCTGCTTTTCTCTTTGTTTTCAATGAAGAAACCTCGATACATCAACCTTGTTGAATCCGCGTTGAGCATCACTGAGAGGTTGATCCTTTTCTCTGCAGTGGACAAATGGGGCATTAAAATGACAAACAGACAGTAGCTGTTGGTGAAACTCCCGTTTTTGAGTCCCCACCTGCTGTGCTGTTTGTTGCTTCTGCCATTTCAAAGCAAGCCTGTACGGTGACCATTGGTAGAATTTTATTCTCCTCCAAGCAGTTGATCTCCTGAATGCTTATCACATTAGGATAAAATGACAGGCTAGCCTTGATATTTAGTACGGACTTGGACCTGAAAGACACCAAATAAAGCAGCTCATACATGGAGGATTTCTAGATGGGAAAACAATTTTGATGCAACTTCCCTCACAGTGGTTAGTGTTTTAATTGGCTGTGCAGTTTTACAAAGGCAACATTTCAAATAACTCTTGTATCAGATGTTTCAGTTTGGTAAAAACCACAACTCCTATTAAAGCATAAAATCTCTCTTCATCTACAACTTTTTTCAAGAAACTAAGAAAATAAACATACATTTTAACATGATATTTAACTTTAAGAGTGTCATGGCAGTTACAACGTTATACCTTAAGACGACTGCAGAACCTTTTGATCCCACCACAATATCTGGCAGCCGATCATCTCCAAGATCAATATCTCCATGAATGGCTTGTCCAAAGAACCTCAACCTAGGGCTGAAATCTGCTCCTGTGATTCTCTGGAACAACAGGGGCTTGAATATTGAAACTGTCAGGGTCACACATTTTTATGCGGTAAAAAGGTGGTTAAAAAAAACAACAAATGCATTTCCCCCCTTGTTGCAAAGTTGCACCACACAATTAAAATCTAGTCAGAATTAAGATGTCTGAAGGATCTTACTGGGTTCTGATGGGATGTACCAAGTATGCAGCGTGCTCCCCATTGCACATAAACAGTTGTGCAGCTCTAGTGGAACAGTCTTAATCTGGTGTAAAGGAGAGCTTTTTGGAGTGTGGCCTTTGCATATCCTCAAAACGTTTAATTTATTTATTGCATGGATTTAAGAAAGTGATTCTGACACAATGTCATCTGGATTCAGAGCTGCATTATCATATATTATTTAAAATTATATGATAATTATCTTTACCAGGAGTGCAAGGTTCTTCTACTGCTGTCTCAAAAAAAAAGGTTTCAATAACAGAAGTAAGCAGTGGCTATTCTGCCCGTTTTATACGCCACCTATTTCCACG
This sequence comes from Fundulus diaphanus, assembly GCA_037039145.1. Taxonomy (NCBI): domain Eukaryota; kingdom Metazoa; phylum Chordata; class Actinopteri; order Cyprinodontiformes; family Fundulidae; genus Fundulus; species Fundulus diaphanus. Next base: position 33,420,512 of record CM073123.1, read on the forward strand.
CTTTTCCTTAGCGTGCCTTTGGGATTAAAATCTAGAAAATAAGACGCTGTTCACCAAATACATTTTACTAATTCTTGGTGAGGGAAAAAAGATGTTAAAGCTCTTCAAGTAATTTACAGATTATGATTTTTGGGACTTCAGAAAATGCCTCTCACCCAGTGAATGCTGAAGATAGGCACCAGCACCCCCCGCGACCCCATGAGGAATTAAGCGGGTCAGAAAATGGATGGATGGATGGATGGATGGATGGATGGATGGGACTTTAGAAAATTTGAAAATATTATGGATTTTGTTTTTATAGAATCTTATTTTTTTCTGTCACCTGGCTGGAAATGTTGCGTATCCCAACACCTTCATGTCCAAGGTAGATGTAAACTGCTCCTGTGTTATCCTCCTCCAGGGGGGCTCCCACTGCAACATCTCGCAGACCATCTCCATTCAGATCTGAAAGACTGGATATGGTGGTGCCAAATCTACCCAAGGATGGTGCTCGCACTTGAAACACCTTTTTTAGTTTCATCTGTAAGCAGTAAGGATAATATTCAACTGAACAATAAACTCAGGCATAAATAAAACTCTGTCAGCACTTTTCTAATGACGCACCTCATCAGATAGAGAGTAGACGTAGATCATTCCCTCTTTTTTCTCCTCGGCCAGGTAAAACTGTGGCGCTCCAACCAGCAGGAAATCAGTGTTACCGTCTGAGTCAATGTCTACAGAGCACAGCTCTGCACCAAAATAGGAACCAATCTGTAACGTATGGATAAAGAGATGTTTCCTGTGCTTTTTATTTCTGCACCTGCTGCCATGATGATTCTGTGCCTATCTCTGATGCTTATCTCTTCAGAGGCTAACTGAGGTTTAAAAATGGGCAGCACATATTTGTTACTCATCTATACAATACATATAAAAAAAAATAAATAAAAAAAAATCACTACAATTTCCAACCTGGTCCTCTGTAATTCTTTGGACTGGTTTCCAGTCGTCGTCATCAGGTTGGAAAACTATAACCTGTCCCATGTGGTTAAAACGTGGTGCACCCGTGAAATATAGAGGTTTGCCATTCCTCTCTCCAACAGAGAGAGAGTATCCTGCAAGTGTGAATAGCAATAAATGTTCAAATGAATTTTTCTTGTACATTACACAATATATAACCCTAACAAAAGTAAACAGTCAATTTGAAACCAATCAAGATCATTCATTGATATCTCAGCTAATATTAATAATTTCTGTAAATGAGGAAATAATTAATATACCCATGTAGGAGTCCTCTTGCAAATTTGGATCTAAAATCTTTTTATCTTGTTTTTGAGGCTCATTGAGAGCTCCACGCCAGCTGTTTGATCCCACCGAGCCCAGAATCAAGGTGTCCTGTCAACAGAAAGGTCCGACATAAACATACATTTTTCATATCTGTGATGAATCATCTTTTGATTCAGAGACTCTGCAAGCATCAAATAAACAAATACATTTTAGTTTAAATAGAAGTTAAATGTTTATATCCAGTTATTCATTCTTTCTATCCAATTCCGAACTTCCTTAACTCTTTTATCACATTTTCTAAGTGACCTGATCTTAAAATCATTGTCCTTTACAGCCATATGTGCCCCGCATCAACAGAAATCTCCCTGTATGCATAACAAATGAGCTGGTATACTAAGTTGTGCTTTTTTCCATTGAAAGATTTTATTTTTCTTTAATGTTTTTAACCATTTTTGAAAATTCCACTATTTCTGTAAGTTCTTTTGAACTGTTTCTTTAATAACCTGGGGTTTATATTTAGCTATTTAGACATCAATGCCTCAAATTTCAAGAACAAAGGAGGAACCCAAGGTTGGAGAAAACGGCTGGAAGATAGCCAGATAAATAACCAAAACATTAAGATTACCAACTAAACCAAAGCATACACATCACTGACCTTGTATGAGACAGCACTGAATCCACTTTGTGACATTTGATTCGTCAGTTTATCAGCTCGACTCACATTAGATCCTAAAAGAGTTACATAAAGTAAAAAGGTGTAAATACAGCATGAACAGGAAAAAAAATATTTAGTGTCCTCACTAATCAAAATTGGGAACAAAACTGAAAAAAACAAACATAGAAATCAGATAATATCACCTTCAATAGTAAAGATCTGTTTTTGTAAATTTTCCAGTAATCCTTGGAGTCCATCATAGTTCTCAATCTTGAAGACATTCTTTTCTTTTGGCTCTGATGCAAGTTTTCGTAGATTCTTTAAATCAACGTTTTTGACCTGGAATGAAAAGAACCAATATATCTTTTCACACCTGATGTCATTAAAACTCCCATTTGGTAGGTGTTGGCAATTGAAACAAAGAAGCAAACTGTCTCCTGTAAAGAGAAACAATACATATAATTGGTCTGCATTAGCGGTCTGATTTAAAAGGCACATGTCAGGCTTTTTAATGCATTCCTTTTAACATTAAAATGAAAATTGAGTTGTGGTCTATATAAAGTGGAACTGAAATGCTTTGGTATGAATTCATCATTATCGTTGCCCTTCAGTCCCTCTTTTGCCCCTGTTCTCAGGTGTATCTGAAGCCGAACAAAGCTGAACTAAGATATACGGCCAGAAACCTTAGTGTGTAATGATGAAGCCGCCTGAAGCCGAACTAGCCGTGATAGGCGTAGTAATACGTATGCCACGCCAGTGGGTGGTGCAGCACCAAAGCAAGGGAAGTAAAGATAATCACACTACGCATGCGCGGAGTTCCCTGCTGATGATCTGATTAACTGTGTAAAATGTAGTTTTCAAACTGCATTTCACACTGGTGGTGAAAATGGAGTAGCAGAAGATGTTGTAAAATCCATAGTAGGTTTAAAAGCCTGTGCAGCACAACTGCAACTATGGAGATTGCCATTTTTTTTGTTGTTGTCTACGTCGGCTCGCATGTAAAAACATGTCATTATTTAGCCAGTTATGGGTATAGGGGTTTCAAGATGGTGGTGCCACGGGGGGTGGCTTCAAACATATACACTCTGGGAGCTGGTTTCAGATGTAGTCGGTTTTGTGGCCGCTTCATTGTGATGGGACCTCTGACCAAGAAAGAGGCTGGTCATATACACCCAAACTCAGCTTCATCTGGACGGGGCCTGAGAGCAACTCTCGGTGCGGTCTCTTTAAATGCAAAGGAGGCAGTTCACACCCTGACCTCCTCCTGGTCACAAAGTGTTTTGTAGTATGCTGGGGGAAAGTATGATGAATTCTGTGGATTAATACACACAACAACCAAATATTTTCACTTATCCGCTTATAGCTTTGGCAACCTTGAGATTGGACTACAAAAAGTGGAAAAAGGGGCTACAAAAGAGGATTTTCCGAGATTTGTCCCGTTTAAATGTGACCCGTATTCTGCAACAGCACTGCTAAGTTTCAGAGTACAGATTTTGCACCTATGATAAAGTATCTTGAAAAAGAATTTGATGTGAATCTGCACTATATAAATAAATAAACTGAACTGAAACTGATTTAACTACAGTGTGAACCAACCGTCTAGCTCAATGACTGCGGGAGATAGGCAACAGCCCCTTGAGACCTTGCAAAGATAAGCAGGTATAGATGAAGAACGGACAAAAGGATTCAATGTGTTGATTTTAAAAGGGATTCTTGTAAACAAAAAGAATTGATTGCTTGTGCTGTATAAAATTTCACAAAAATGAACTCATGGGTTTTTATTTTTACTTACATAAATGCATAACGATAAGTGACAAAGAACTTCAAAAGCTCTAGTATTTGAATTTTAAAAGGTATGATGCATCCATTGTATATATCTGCTTTATCTTTCTGTCGTTATGTCATGGCAGGGTTGCCTAATCAAAACTGGAGATTTATGCCTCTGACCCTACAGAGACACACAACCGCATGCACACATAAGACAAACAGCTTTTTTTTTTTACTACATCACTAGTGGGTACCCAATTGAGAAGCCACACATGCTTAAGAAGAACATGCAAACTCTTTTCATAATGACCCAAGGCTGGGATTCAAGCCCAGGACCTTTTTGCTGCAAGGAATCAGAGCTAATTGCACTGATGGGATGTTGGATAAGTATACATAACAAGAACTGCAGTGTTTTCTGTATCTGAGTACAGCCCATATAAAAATATTCTGGCTATGCTGTTAACATTTTAAAGTAGATTTTAAAAGTTTTGTAATTTTCCATTCATGGTACATATAACAATGTTTGGCTGGGGTTGTGAAACTATGCTTGGGTGTCACTGGCAAAAACACTGTATAGAATTGTGTTTATGCATATGTTCTGATGAATCTGTCCAACAATTATGTTACATCCATCAATCCATTGTCTATATCTGCTTATCCTTGCAGGATAATGGGTAGGCTGGTGCCTATTTCGAGCCATTGAGTATGAGGCAGGGTACACCCTGGAATGATCACCAGTCCATTATAGGGCAACACAGAGACACACAGGACAGACAATGAACACACAAACTCTCACACCTAAGGGTCATTTTAAGACCAATTAACCTAACCATCATGTTTTTGGACTGTGGGATGAAGCTGGAGTTCCTGTAGAGAACCCATGCATTCTCATGGACAACATGCAAACTCCATACAGAAATACAACAGGTCGAGAACTGGATCCCAGCTGCATATTCCTGTGTCGCTGCGCGGCAGGGAGCTCTTTACGGTACCGTGGTGGACCTAGCTCCCAGCTTCACAAGTGCATCCACAGTGAGTTCCCCACCCCACCATGCTCTATGTGGCTTTGTATTTCGACCCCACTGTGTTGAATCGCGCCGCCGGGTTAAAGCCTTTGGTCAGCTTGGCCTCGCCCGTCCGACATCCTGCAACACTAACACTTTCCATATTTGGAAAACGGTGTTTGACTGGTTTTCCAAATATGGTTGTAGCCAATCAGAGTGAAATCAACTGGGTAGTAGCTGCATATCATTACCGCAACCAACCCTTTTATTGAGGAGGGACATTTGGCCTGACAAAACAAAAAACTGTCGTTATTTTTTTATGAAATTGTTTGGAGAGACAGACAGACTTAAGGAGAATTTAGAGAGGCCAATTAACTAACAGTCATGTTTTTGGACTGTGGGAGGAAGCCGGAGTACCCGGAGAGAACCCATGCATGCACAGTGAGAACATGCAAACTCCATGCAGAAAGATCCAGGGTTGGACTCAAACCCAGAACCTTCTTGCTGCAAGGCAGCCACTGTGCAGCCCTTCTGTGTTTTAATAGATGCTAAATTATTACATGCTCCATCAGTGTTTTACCAGTTGCTTTCAATAACTTTAAACAATCAAATATACAAGAATACCTAAAACGTATTTTACTTGATAGAGCAGATGAACTTTAGGTACTACAATAATGAAAAAAGCCAAACACTTAAATACTAAAGATTTTTGGCCTGTTGGGCACTTACAGACAGGTTACTTGAAAAGCTATTTCACAATTAATGTTGCTCAGTTTCGCAAGTAATTAGGCAGAAACAAATTAATTAGCACAGCAGCATCTTTTAGTCCATTAATACAGAAAAACTTACCCCAATGACAATTCGAATGATCTTTTTACGTTCATAGGTTTCAACACTCTTGAGTCTTGTATCAAGATCACTTGGATCTCCATCTGTGATTATCACCACAGCTTTAGTTGCATCTTTTGAGGCTCCTGCTGCTTGGTTTTCCAAGATTTCTGACCTGAAGAAAGGCAGACATTTAGTGTTGTTGAAGACAAACAAAACTTCATCAACAAACACTAACACATACAGTACACTTTAAGGACTTTGGCAAAGGACATGGTCAAAGTCTTCTTGTGGTTCATTGCTAAATGTTTCAAATGTAACCAAACTTACAGCGTAAAATTGAGGGCTTTGTGGGTTTTGGTGAGAGCCTTCATATGCTGTTCTTCATCAAGTTTCTTTATAGCAGTGCCAGCAACATAGTCATTAAAGTCAAACACTTTCCTGCAATCTGTTGAGAACTGAACTGCTGCACACTACAGGAAAACAGACATTATTGATTTAACATTACATACAAAATATACTGTCGATCATAGCCTGACATACAAATACATTTAAGAAATTATTGATGAAGTAGTGTAATGACCTTGAAAGTTGAGTTTTTAAGGCTCTTCATTACATTTTTTATGAATATTTTATTTTCGTTAAACTCTGCTCCAGTCATGCTCTCGGATCCATCAAACAGAAACACAAGGTCTACTGCCTTTTTTGTGCATTCTGAAAAAAGGTACAGAAAGTTAGAATACCACATAAATCAGCATATAAATACTGGGAACAGTATGTATTCTTGGGGTGAGACAACCTTACTTTGGAACAAAGGTGTAAATGAAGACAGCTGCTGAAACTCATTGGTGACATTATAACACAAACTGTTCAGGTAGACGTTCTCATCACATGGATGAGCAACACTTGGACTGCAAGCCTAAACCAGAACAAAACATGTCAGACAACTTGGATTGAACTCTTTTAGACATTTGCTTTGCTCCAAAACATTGCAAACATTTTGTGATTTCTTACAATAAATCGGGTTCTTGTAGAATCTGCAGCTATTGACAAACCGAGATGCCTGGCTATATGTGGATATGTCTCAGAAGAATCTGTAAAAAAACATTTGGTTACAGTTATGGGTTAGGGTGTCTAAAACTTTACAGAGAAAACTTGGTTTGATAATAAAAGGCTAGTAAACAATCGCATAGATTCTTACAATTATTTTCACTTTCTTTTAATCTAAGATCATATAAACCGAAAAAGATTTATGTTTTTTTATTATTAGCTTTCTTTAATTAGTCAATATACCATGCATTCCTGGAATCCGGTTTGGTTTGCTGTGCTTTAAAGGTGACATTTCATGCTTTTCAATTCTTCCTTTTCACATGTAAGTCATTCAGTTGTGGTCCATATAAAGTGGAACTTCAATGTTTTGGTCTAAATTCATCGTTATTGTTGCCCCACAGCTCCTCTTGTGCCCCTGTTCTGAAGTTCACCTGAGAGCAAGTCGTTAACTCTTCTTTAAATCTAAATGAGGAACTTTACACCCTGCTCACCTCCAGATCGCAGATCATTCCACTCCACCCTGTTCATAAAGTTTTGTAGTATGCTGGAGGGCAGTGTAATGAACTGTATGGGTAAATACACCCAACATCCAAACATTTTGACTTATCCACTGGTAGCTTCGGCATCCTTGAGCTTGGCCTATTTGTTTTGGGGTGAGGTGAGGTGGTCGTGGTGTGTGTGTGTGTGTGTGTGGGGGGGGGGGGGGGGGTTCTCTGTTCAAAGGCACCCTAGCTGTCAACCGCATGGGCTCATTTTTGTCACAGCAATGTTTATGTGTAGCCTTTTAATCACAATCATCAGAACAAGTCGAACTGTAACTCGCAACAAGAATATTTTTTTAATATGAATGTACTCTTTTTCCACAGAAAGGAGCGGAAAGGTATTTCTCTGTGCTTATCAGTGGTAAAGTTGGTAAAATAAATTGCTTGCTCTCTGATCATTGAAGTTCACACATCTGCGGTGCTAAAAGTGTACAGGCTAACTGTCACCTGTCATCGCTATTCAAGTCATTTATCTGGAAAGATGGACATTAATAAAAGCAACTGCTTTATGAATACTGACCATGACAAAAGTAAATCATATACACTGGCACAAGGACACAGTGCAGAAACAAACCTTTGGTGTCCTTTATTATTGTAATTTGTAAGAAAGAGGTTATGTAGGCATATCTGTATTTTTGTGTGTGAAAGAGTGCATTGCATGGTGTGCATTGGGCCATTAAGTGGGTAAGATGTGGTGTTTGTGGGCTCCATGCCCATTGCACTCATATGGCCACTATGTGATGTAGTGGAGGATTTTCCGACAGGACAAATATTTTTACTTCGGATCACTGATAAATGTTAACATTGAGCAAGCTGAAGAGCACCTGTCCATTGATGGACAGATGCTCTTCAGCTGAAATGGGGCGCCTGTAGTTGGTGTCCTGGTGGGAGAACCAATGCGGATCAGTAGGTTGTCAAATTGGGCTCAGGTGACGCGTAAATAGCGCTGAAAGCGACCCTAGCGCGCAGCTCCTGCAGTAGGTGGTGAAACTCAAACTCAAAACACCTCTGAATTATGTGGTAAAGTCTGACATGGCGCAGATTCATTCAATTCAATTTTATTTATATAGCGCCAAATCATGAAACATGTCATCTCAAGGCACTTTACAAAATCAAGTTCAATCATATTATACAGATTGGGTCAGATTATACAGATTGGTCAAAATGTCCTATATAAGGAAACCAGTTGATTGCATCAAAGTCCCGACAGGCAGCATTCACTCCTGGGGAACCGTAGAGCCACAGGGAGAGTCGTCTGCATTGTACATGGCTTTGCTGCAATCCCTCATACTTAGCAAGCATGAAGCGACAGTGGGAAGAAAAAACACCCATTAACGGGAAAAAAAAAAACTCCGGCAGAACCGGGCTCAGTATGAACGGTCATCTGCCTCGACCGACTGGGGTTACAGAAGACAGAGCAGAGACACAACAAGAGAGACAAAAAGCACAGAAGCACACATTGATCTAGTAATCTGTTCTACATTAGATGGTAGTAGCGGGTGAGCCGTCTTCTCTGGATGATGTCAAAGTTAACAGAACGCCAGACCAGGTGTACCTACTATGAAGAAAAAGAGAGAGAGCAAAAAGTTAAAAGCTGAAATGACGACAGTCATTTCAATGTAATACAATGCAAAACTGGAGAACCGTAGAATGAAGAACAGTAGAAATCAGTAGAGTGAGAAAATTAGACCCTGATGTCCTCCAGCAGCCTAGGCCTATCACAGCACAACTATAGAGATAGCTCAGGGTAACATGAGCCACTCTAACTGTAAGCTTTGTCAAAAAGGAAAGTTTCATCCATCCATCCATTTTCTAACACGTCTATCCTTGTGGGGTTGCGAGGGATGCTGGTGCCTATCTCCAGCTGTCAATGGGCGAGATGCGGGGTACACCCTGGACAGGTCACGGCACAAATTATGTTATATTATTCAGTAAATAAAGCCAAGCCTTTCTGATGCTCAAAGGGTGTTTGGTCTGAACGCAGCATCAGACATGCTAGTGCGACTCGCGGCACTGGGGGCAGGAGGGGAGCGGGACGGCTGTTTGTTTAATGGTGCGCTCTGATTGGAGAATACGACTTAGGTAGAAAGACAACTTTCGTAGAAAGACAACCTGTTTTTTGATCTGACTGTTTTTGAGCAAAGCAACAAAGCTGACCACCCCTGAACACGTCTTTTGATATTCAGTTTTGTTATCATCAGTGCCTAACAGACCATATTATACCCCCAAAACCTCAGAAAAATTCAATTTGTTGTCATGGCTCCTTTAACAAGTCCGAAATTAAGCAGTACGAAAAAAAACATAAAACTTAGAACAAGTTCTGTGTTGTTGGAAGCCATTTTCCTTTTCTTCTATAATGCAGTAGTGGTTAAATTTGAAATGTGCGTATACCATTAGGACTTGTAACCCAAGTTGCATTCTAGGGCAACCCACGTGATCGTGATTTCTTAAAGACTAGGTTCGTCTGCTGGAGGAAGTGGCAAATTGTAAAACACAGAGACAGTTTGATGGTGCAAAATTGGTGAGTTGTATTAATATTTACAATATATACAAGTTAGTCCACAATTTTAAAGTCCAAATGGATTCCTTAAACCAAGGAATGTCAACCAGTCTTTGTTGATGACGAAAGGGAAAACACAAAAAATAATAATAATAATCCAGTTTCTTCAGTGGAAACTTGTTGGGCTGAATCTCCAACCAGTTCGGAAGAGGTTTCTCAGAAAGTAGATGATGTATTTCCGGATCCGCTGAATGGTTAGCTCGCCAGTCTGGTCAGCATGAAGCCAGACAATCTTTGCTGCATCCTAGGCCCTTTAGCCACGCCTGGAACAGGGGGATCTGCAATATACCTGGCCTGTGTAAACAGGCCTAAGTAATCAATTTACATGTACATGTATTTTCTTATAATTGCAGGAGTTTACATAATGGTTAAATGCAACTTTGCAAAACAATATTTCTATACAACAGTAGTTTCGGTAAGCATGTCAATTAAGATCAGTGTATAACCAAAACAGGCTGGGGAGGCTAGTGCTAGCATGCTAGCTCCCGAGCAAACACTCACCAGTTCCCTCTTGACCAACCGTGATCTTTACAACGTTCAGTTGATTGATCACCCGTCTGTAAGTTAACAGAGGCACACGATTGAAGATATACCCTAGATATCTGATAACCGCTTGAAACAGACCAGAAGCCTACCTGCACGTCAGGGTCCCACAGCATTTTCCTACCTAAGGTGGAATTAGCAGCTATATAAGCCGCAGCTGTCAATTTAGGACGCTGACGTGCAGCTGTCACATGACGTGAAAACCGCACGAGAACAATATTGTTCTCACTTGGTGGGTGTTGAATAAATTAAGGAAAGGAGGGTTTTAATTAAACCTTTAGATAAAAATAAATAAAATTAAATCTAAAAAATGAAAAATAAAATAAACTGAATCTAATATAGAAAAATTATCCTGGTTACAGACTGAACCACTTTTCAGTTTCATCCTGGTCGTGCTTGAATATTCCACCTGATCCATTTAGCCGCCGCGGCGCGGTGACAATGATCCTGTAAACCATAGTAATGTCAGTGAGATATCAGGAGGAACATGAAACAAACAGGAAAGGGTTTGCTCTTATATGATGAAATAGCAAAACAGCTTAAACCACAAACAGCTCTAAAGATAGATGTCTAAAGATCTATATAACTTCATCAATGTTGGTGTCTCTGCATGTATGTCAGTCGTACATTTTGGCAGAACCAGCTAACTAGAGATGCAAACTCACCCTTTATTCCTGGGCGACATGTACTGAAGCACTTTGTACCCAAAAAAATCTTCCGGGTCTCCAGAATGAACAGTAGGATTTGCCGTGTCAATGTTGAAGGCTGAAGAAACTGGGATGGCAGCAGCTGAAAAGCATGAAAGATAACTTTTACAAGCTCACAAAAGAAGCATGACGAGTATTTTTGCCTTGCCCCTGTTGGTCTCTCCTGTTGGTTTCTGTTTCTGTTTCTCTCCTGTCTGCCTCTGTCCCTTTGGAAACCTCTGCCTTGATGTGTGCCTTATTGTGTATGACCCAAACCTGGACTACAGATTCCCTTTCTGTCTCTGCCTCACACCTAATCTGCCTGAAACGGATCATTTATTCAGTAATTCAGATCACTCAAGTGGAGTCCTCCGACCCACCGATCAAGACCAGTGAAACCTCCCGGCTTCTGAAAAGTTTAGTGGCTTTTATTAAGTGCACGTATAACACTGAGTTGGTCTCAGCCACTAGATTTGTTCTCCTCCTTGCAGTGGTTCCTGTGTGCGCTCCAGTCAGTTCCTGTTCCAGCAATACTAGTATTTAAATAAACCTTTTGAAACCATTCCTGTTGGCTGACTTATCGGTCTCCAGGTTCTGAATTATTAATTAGATTAATTTGTTTGGATGGATAAAAACTTATAACAAAGTCTGTTACGATTTCCGACTGATGGGACCAATCACCATGATGCAATATTATCTGTCAATCTAACACGTATTTGCATTGATATCAACTCACAAAAACTTTGGATTTGCTCTCAAGAGGAAATCTATTCCTCTTCTTTCTTTCATAGGTCATGTGCCCGCCACATCGTCTTTGACCTTGCTTCTTTGAAAAGCCCAAAGTTGCCTGTGCAGCCCGCTGTAGTCTGTATTTCTTTATAATTTTTCCCATTGTTGTTTTTGCAACAATTTTCCTCTCTCTGTCATTTTTTGGAATTTTTGTATTTATTTCTGATTTCGTCAACAATTGATTCTTGTAATGGCCGCTGTCTCCTTTCAGCGGTAAGTGTCAGACGGCACAGCAGTGCGTTCACAGTAGAATGTGGGGATTTTCTTTACCCCTGCCATGCGTTGCCATCTCTTTTCATGTTTTTCTTTCCTTTTTTTCTTTCTTCAATATAGCCTTTAGATTTTCAATCTCATTTTTGAAGTCTTCTTCTCCCTTGCCTTACATTTCTCCGTCCAACAACATATTGACTAATACAGAAAAAGTATATAGTCAACATGTAAAAGTACTGTACGAATGTATCCAACAATTCTTCATCATGGGTTAGTGATCATTGGCAGATGGGTTCTCCTAGCTCTGGCACTATCGCTCTGTTTTCTCTTCTTTTCTCGCCATTCCTTTGTTTGCACTCTGTTCTCCCTTTCACTGAGGCCTTTCCTTCTCCTTCCTCTCTGTCCCTTTGCCACTTTGCTTTTTATTTTTTCCAGGTATTGGTCTCTTCTTCAGGGTCACGACGAGCCCTGTAGCTCGTCGTGAAAGCTAACCTAGCATGTTATTAGGTTTAGCTGTCTCTGTCTGCAGCTCCAAACAGCTTCTACTTCGTCCTTCAGTCACAGCATGGACAGTAGTAAAGATTTTTTAATCAGTGTCAGTCAAAAACTATAAAGTGCAATGTTGAAATGTAGTTACGAGGTGTGTTGTTGAGGCTTAATACACAGAAAACTGGGACAGAAGTAGGGCAAACAGTTCATTGTTTATTGTTTAACAGTCCATTAGCTTTAGCTTTACCTTGAGGGTACATACTAGTCTTTGTTTTACTTCATATTGGCAAATTGGTGTACGTCACTGATATTGACTTTATGCAAGTCTTGGAGGAAGAGAGTGTAAAAAAAAAGTGCCATTGTTTCTCTACCAGGGAAATAGGTACTGGAAGTACTTGTCGTAACTCTTCTTAAAGCGGAAGTAGCGTCAAGACATTCGATGCAACGAGTCAATTGGAGAATTTGAGTAGTTGGAAAATTGTGTGGGTTTGAATAATTTTTTTTTTACACAAAAGCACTGTCAATTCAGTGAGCTGCTGTAATGTTGCTAGACCCAGCACACAAACACCGGGTCCTTCTAAAGATGCAGCCCTGAATTAAGACCTTCAGGTCTGACTTGAAAGTCTGTCTTGGATTGCTTTGGTCTGGATAAAGAAGCAGCCAATCATCCTGGCCGCCCCACTCTGTTTGGCAGGTGAAGTAATTCTGCTGAAAAGTGTCATTATGAAATAAAAAAGGCCATTATGAAATAGAAGAGGACTTTTTAAAAAATGACAATTCGAAATAAAAACTGATGGAATTAAATAAAAAAATACCCAAACAGAAAATTCATATTATTGTAAAAAATATTAATGTGAAACAATTATATAACAAATTTTAAAAGAATGAAAAACATTTCCTCATAATGAGATGATAATTTTATAAGCATCCCATTATTTCACAATTTTACTGTCACTTTAAAGATTTATATTTTATTTACTTAAGTAGATCAATTTTCATAATTATTTATTTATTTCATTTTGACCACTTTGGTGTTCCATACTCTTACAGGTAAGCATTTAAATCAAAAACAGAATTCTTCTAATTTTAAAATAATAACATATGACCTGTTCATCATAGTCTCATGCCTGATTTTCAAAATTTTGAAAGGCATATTTTTAAAATGATATGGAAGGATATTTTCATCTTGCATCGATATAATTGGGTCATTAGTCATTTAATCTATATATCCATGTGTATCAATGCATTGTTGCAACTATAGTATTTAGGACAAATAATGTCTTTTTCCATCTCCACACACCATTTATTCTTTATCAATAATAGAAGGTCCCTTTTTAAAACAGAAAAAGAAAAAGAAGCTTAAATCCCCCTCCATCTCTAGACCGACTAAATTATCAGCACATTCTTCTTGTTTTCAGTATTAAAGCTTTTACATAAAATGCAGAAAAAATAAATGTTATGATATAACAAAGTGGTCAACAGTGTACCATTTCTGAATTATCACCACATTTAAACTTCAAATAAGAGATGCTTGAACAAAAAGGGGAACTTTAGTAGCAAGCACAAGCTCTTGCCAGAGAGTCTGTTGGGTAAATCCATGAAGGTGTCATTCTGTCAGTGGAAAAGAAATTCAGGGTTCACTTTAGTGAAAACCACTGATGCAACGTTGTACAAGCTCTGCTCTGAATACGTAATTGATTTTTTAAATCTCTTTGATTAAACTATAATGTCCTGCACAAGAAGAGAGGAACTGTCTCCATCTGTGTATTTGTATTAAACGAATGTTAAGATTAACCGAAAGTGAACAGAATAGGCGCACATCAGCACAAATTGGAGATTTAAAATGACATGACCTCGGTAATGAATGTTTACCACAAAAAACACGCATTTTCCAGAACCCTGTCTGCAATCTTTGCAAAGTATTGTGCATTACTTGATAAGTTATATACAGAAATATTCTCATATTTTAACAAAAGTCACTAACCATTTAAGACCAACAATCTAATTGGTGGTAAGCACAGTAACACACAAACACACGACTTGGTGGCAGGGTTTCAAAAAGTTTGAATGTCTTCCAACAATTGCTGGACAAAAGAAAATAGCTCTTCTTGCCCATAGTTTTATTCACAATGCCTTCAGCTGCAAATGTAACTTACTTTGTTATAGTTGAGTGCTCCCAAAAAACTGGAAGTCACACAAAAAAACATCCATTGTTTTGACAGATGTTGTCAACCTAGATTGATTTTGTGCTACTTAGTATTTGTGTTTAAAAACGCACACAAAGTCTGCAATGTACCCATGGATTACACCCTTTTGTGGTGAAAAATTTCAATATTTTAAAGTCTATATTGTTTCATTTCAGGCTATTAACAGAAATCAAATATAAAAGTATAATCTATCAAAATCTGAGACTAAACCACTCATATAATTTTAAAATCAAAGTAAGTAGTGATTACGTCAAGTGTTCTGTGCTCTTCACGTGATCATTACACCTTCTGATCAAAACCCTAATTTACCCCATAGTTATTTTTTAGGTTAATCATATAAATTAAAATAGATGCCTATATATTTTTTAATTTACCTGCCAAGGCCATGTAGAGAAGCAGGTAGAAGCGCTGTGGGTTGTACATCTTGACATGAACTCAGACTGAAGACAATGTGTCTCAGTGTAAGTGTGCAATCATGCACGGTAGAAAAATGAGGTGTGTCTTTTGAAAAGGGAAATCCTGCCTATTATCCGGAATCAAACGATAAGAATAACAATCACAGAGATTGTGTCTGGAAAATTAAAATGGAGGGAGGAGGGGGGGAGGGGGGCTGAGATATTTCATGGTCCTGACCTTTTCTGCCTCTGAAACTTACTTGTGAACAACTGAAACTTCAGATAACCATTTTACCTTAGTTGTTTTTTCTGTTTCATATTATTTTAACACCCACCACAGTGCTCTGGACGTGATGAATCCTGAAGTCAATGCCCATCGTCACCTTGTGGGGACGCTGGACACAGCGGGAAGGGAAATGCACCACCCTGATAACCAGATCCAGCAGTGAAGTTCCTGCAGAACAGAAAACTAAACAGTTTGCTTAGCAGCAGGATGTATTGCAACCATGGAAGGACCACCATATGACTGTGCAGACAGTAGTTACTCTGTGCAAAAGGGTTCAGTGTCCATGTAAAGTGACTAATTTTGTATGTATGGGTTTGTCAGTCTTATAAAATGTGGAATGAAGCTCCAGTGGAATCTGGTTGTTGCATTTGAAGCTGCTGAGCTCTCACTAGAGGCCAGCAGGTCATGTCCCTTTGTATTTTCTCCCCCGTTGCATTTGCAGAGTCCAATTAATAACCTCAATACGTACCTTCCTATGTGCCTTAACATATCTCCTGAAACCTCCCAGGACAAAGCTCCGTACAATGGGAGATCAGGCGCTCTGCTCAGCTGCTCCCAGTCTGTGGGACCATCCGAGGACACCACAGACAGTGGATGCTTTTAAACATGGCCTTAAAACTCACTTTTTAGGACAGCTTTTGATTGAACTCTTGTTCCTTTTTGATTATTTTTTTGTTTATTTTATGATTATTTTTATTGTATTTTATCTTTTTATTTCACACTCTCCATGTATATTTACCACTTACCACTATAGACCCCTTGCATCTGACGTCACAGTCACGTGATCGGGGGTGTGCGCCTCCATCTTGGTGGGCAGGCTAGCGTGACAGCCCACCACTGCACTGGCCCAGTTACCTCATTACTCGCATGGCCGGCGGAGCGTATACAAAAGACTATTCACTGATTGTTCAATATGGTGCAAACAGACAGCATCTCTGTTGCCAAAGCAATGTTTACAGTTTAGGGTCAGATGTTATCGGACTATATGCAGCCAAGTTATGAGAATAAACAACATTAAACTCACCCTTCCACGGACAACTGCTACATCATTCAGGTAAAAAACAGACAGTTCACGTATCCATCCGGCAGTGAACTGTTTGTGCGCTCCCAAACTCTTGTACGCCTTCATCTGATCGCCACTTTACGTTGGGGTGGGTGACAACACAAGGTAGTTCACCAGATCCGCACAGCAAACTGATGGCCAATCATCGGGATTGCTAGAAAAATCCTTATCAGGAAGAGCCAAAGGGTCCGCAAATACCGGGCATACATACACTGTACGAGTTTTTCAGTCGTGGTACTTACATACATCTAAAAACTGTGCGACGGAACCGCGGGGTTTAAAAAGTTCACCGCTCACGATCTGTGCGGCGCGACGCTCGCTGTGGTGGCAGAGGCAGGCGAGCGACGGTGGGTGAAAGAGACCCAGAGCAGGGGGTCGAGCCCAGCTCTGGCGAGGCCCGCAAGAGGCACCGGGCATCGGGGGAACAGAGGGGAGAGAGGAGGGACGAGACGCACCGGCGGCCGCGCGGCACGGCAGGTCGCCCGGCCCGGCCCGCCCGCGAGCGGAGGAGTGCCGAAACAGGCGGCCAGCGCGTTGCGCGGACCGGAGCGCTCGCCCTCCCCAACGCCCCCGCGAGCGGGCCGGGCGGGGGTCGCTTCAGGGACGCCCGCTCACCTTCCTCCCCTGGCGGGGACGGAGAGGAGGGGAGGGCGCTCCCTCGTAGCTCTGCTTGAACAGCAGGATGCGCTCACGAAAACCTCACGACAGCCGACTGAATTTCAAACATGTTTGATTTTCACCGATCGTCCGATTCCTGATCGGGAGGTAGTCGTGAGAAGCCAGTCGCCCCTCCTCCCCCCTGTACGATCAAGCTGAAATTCGGCCCGATTCAAAACATGCTTGCAAGGCTGAAGAATCGGCCCGAAAAGGGGAAAAACTCGTACAGTGTCTTGAATATCGTGCGTTGTGTAGAAAATGGCATGCCAACCAATATGGCCGCCACGCAAGGGGTTCTGGGTAACGGAGTCACGTGGTTGCAATAGACCCCTTGCAACCACGTGACTCCGTTACCCAGAACCCCTTGCGTGGCGGCCATATTGGTTGGCAGCCACCCTTACCAACATGCAATCCAAGCCTTATGTGGATGAGTTACAGCCTTCTGATAAGGCATTTTACTATGCTAAATGTACAAGGATCGGTAAGGCGGACCCTTTGGCTCTTCCTGATATGGATTTTTCTAGCAATCCCGATGATTGGCCATTGCCATTGGCCATTTGCTAAGCGGATCTGGTGAACTACCTTGTGTTGTCACCCACCCCAACGTACAGTGGCGATCAGATGAAGGCCTACAAGAGTTTGGAAGCGCACAAACAGTTCACTGCCGGATGGATACGTGAACTGTCTGTTTGTTACCTGAATGATGTAGCAGTTGTCCGTGGAAGGGTGAGTTTAATATTGTTCAGTCGGCTGTCGTGAGGTTTTCGTGAGCGCATCCTGCTGTTCAAGCAGAGCTACGAGGGGGCGACCTCCGCTCCTCTCCGTCCCCGGCCCGGGACCCGCGGGGCCCGATCGTCGGTCGGCTCGGGGAGGGGTTGGGAAGGGCAAGCGCTCCGGTCCGCGCGACGCGCTGGCCGCCTGTTTCGGCACGCCTCCGCTCGCGGGGCGGGCCGGGCGACCTGCCGTGCCGCGCGGCCGCCGGTGCGGTGCGTGAGCTGGGCTCGACCCCCTGCTCTGGTTCCCTGTTCACCCACCATCGCTCGCCTGCCTCTGCCACCACAGCGAACGGTCCCAGAGGGGGCACGACGTACAGTGTGTACAGTCCGGTCGCGCCGCACAGATCGTGAGCGGTGAACTTTTTAAACCCCGCGGTTCCGTTGTTAGCACACTGCCAGTCTATTATGGTAGGCAACCTATAGAACGACTTTTTGTCCCTCCCAGCACGATTCCCGCAACCAACAATGCAACAGGTTTGCACCATATTGAACAATCGCTCCGCCGGCCATGCAAGTAATAAGCTAACTGTGCCAGTGCAGTGGTGGGCTGTCACGCTAGCGTGCCCACCAAGATGGAGGCGCGCAACCCCGATCACGTGACTGTGACGTCAGATGCAAGGGGTCTATTAAGGCTACAGTTTGGGCCAGTGCTGGGGATTTTGAGCCAATCCCCTGTCTTCACTCCTAGAGGAAGAAAGGAAGATATCTCACTTCCATATCAGACGGCCCTTTTAACAGATGCTCATGACCTCTCTGATGCCTCTGAGAGCTCTGACAACATGCTGAATTTTATTGCTTTCTTCATTATACTAGTAAGCTTACTTGTTTCACATTTTTAAGCCCTTCACTCCAGGATGTTCGTATGGAGGGGCAAATTACACACAGAAGGGGATGATTTAAGGATTATTGTTGCCTTACATTTCAGAATTTAATAAATTCTTAAATTTTGTCTGACTTTTTTATTGGGTGATTCATATTCTATCCTGTGATGCCCGCATTGGTTCATGACTCCACAATTGTTTAGGAGTTTTAATGTTTTTCACAGTCGCTGGCTGAATTGTAGGAATGGGTGTGTATATGATTTAGCTTGTAACAGTGCGGGTCTAGTTTATTATAAAAGGGCAAAAGAATGTCCCCTGCTTCAGTCTATTTTTACTGCGGCTCAAGATGCACCAAGTACAGCTCTCCCTATCCAGGATAACACAATGCAGAAAGTTGTAATCTTCTGATAACGTGACAGCTTTATCATCTGTTTCTTAAGATATGGCTTGACAGATATTGTTACAACTGTATAAAAGCGTAACTATTGCATGTTTAAATCTAGCCAGAACACTTTCTTACATTTTGCACTGACATTTTTGATCTGACTCATTGTACAACTACCAACACATTAGATGCCCATGATTTGTACACTGTCTCATGTATACATGCATCACGTATAAATAATATCCATTTCACTCTAATGAAATCTGATGGACAGAGTGAACTGTCAACATAGATTAGGAAAAGTGAAGAAAGCGTGTTTAGAGGCCCATGATAGTATCATTTTGCGCTGGAGATCACAAGTTCAGACCTTTGTAACTATTTTAAAAAAAATCTGTTGCTATGTTAGTTACACAATAATTAAAAGCCGGTTTAAAAATTTTACTGGTATATATACTCCAAAAACATTCCCTGGTGTTCTGTTTATACATCACTGGTGGCAGCTCTGTTAAAGATTGATAAAAAAAAACCGTGGCATCGTTTGGACACAGTGCAACAGAGGCAAGAAAGAGGCTAAATGTAACAGCAGATTTCACTGTATAAATCCTGCACTACCCTTCAGAGCCTAATATTAGCAGAATGCAAAATCCACTGGAGTACCGGGAGAGCCAAAAACTACTGTACCCTAATTTACACAATCTTGTACTTGCATTTTTGTGCATGCCAGAATCTTCAGTGCCATGTGAATGAGTGTTTTTAAAGGGCAAATAATATAAATAAAAAAGCAATTAAAACCAAAAACTGTTGAGAAACTCTTATTTCTGAATAAAATCTTCCATTTAGAATATCATTGTCCACAATAATATCCAGATCCCTCTTCCAAGTTGCACCAGCACTTTCACTGTCTGCTTAAACCCATGCCATTTTACTAAAGTGAGAACATACACAGCCTGCCATATACGACTGTGCTTTTCTTAGAAAGATTGCTCACAAAATATGTTCAAAATTTTTTTATTGTACACATGTGATAATAAGAGAAATTAATGGTTATTACTTTTTATTGATCGTTTACAAGGTTCTAAAAGAATATAAATACAGGCAAACATCATAGATTATATTGCTGACTGGGTCTATGCACTCTGCCAGAGGGTGGTTTCGTGTACTGATGAAGCTTCAAGAAATGAACCCTTTGCAGTCAAATTTATAAATATGTATTCTGATAGTTTTTGAACAGCAATGGTTGAAATGCAAACAAATACAAAATGTGTCTCATTCTAGGTTTACCTAAATGGCTTACCACATTAGGTAGCCTACTCCAATGCTTAAAACTATCAATGGTCTCTGTGCCAGTTGTAAAATTCAATACAATTTTATTTATATAGCAACAATTCACAACACATGTCATCTCATGGCACTTTACAAAGTCAAATTCAATCAAATCCTACAGACAGACTGGTCAAAAAGTTTTCTATGTAAGGAAATACAGCAGATTGCATCAAGTCTTGACAAGCAGCATTCACTGTGTAGAGCCACAGTGGACAGTTGTCTTCATTGTCAATGGCTTTGCAGCAATCCCTCATACTGAGCAAGTGACAGTGGAGAGGAAAACTCCCCTTTAACAGGGAGGAGAACCTCCAGCAGAACCAGAACCAGGCTCAGTGTGAACGGTCATATGCCTCTACCCACTGGGGGTTAGGGAAGACAGAGCAGAGACACAAAAAAGCACAGAAGCACACATTGATCCAGGAATCCTTTCTATGTTATATGGTAATGGCAGATGATGAGTGTGGCGTCACAGCTAACAAAATGCCATACCAGGTGTACCTACTATAAAGAGAACAAGGCAGAGAGAACATAAAATTAAAAGTTGAAATAATAACAAAATGCAAATTGGAGAACAGTAGGAAAACTCAGCAGAGTGAGAGAAACTCAGCAGAGTGAGAGAAATAGATCTTGATGTCCTCCAGCAGCCTAAGCCTATAGCAGCATAACTATAGATAGCTCAGGGTAACATGAGCCACTCTAACTATAAGCTTTGTCAAAAAGTCTTAAAAGTAGACAGGGTGTCTGCTTCACGGACCAAAACTGGGAGTTGGTTCCACAGGAGAGGAGCCTGATAGCTAAAGGATCTGCCTCCCATTCTACTTTTAGAGACTCTAGGAACCACCAGCAGACCTGCAGTCTGAGAGCGAAGTGCTCTGTTAGGAACATACGGAGTAATCAGAGCTCTGATATATGATGGAGCTTGATTATTAAGGGCTTTATACGTTAGAAGAAGAATTTTAAATTCTATTCTTGATTTAACAGGAAGCCAATGAAGGGAAACTAAAATTGGAAAAATATGATCCCTCTTGTTGATTTTCATCAGAACTCTTGCTGCAGCATTTTGGATCATGCTGAAGACTTTGAGCTGCATTTTGTGGACTTCCTGATAGTAAAGAATTACAATAGTCCAGCCTTGAAGTAACAAATGCATGGACTAGTTTTTCAGCATCACCCCTGGGCAGAATGTTTCTAATTTTGGCGATACTCTGGAGGTGAAAAAAGGAAACTCTGGAAACCTGTTTAATATGGGATCTAAATGACATGTCTTGGTGAAAAATAACACCAAGATTTTTTACTTTATTACCAGAGGCCAAGTTAATGGCATCCAGATTAAGTGATTGATTAAGAAGTTTATTTTTTGAGGACTCTGGTCCAAAGATGACAACTTCTGTCTTGTCAGAATTTTAATGGAGGAAATTTAAAGTCATCCAGCTTTTGATGTCATCAAGACATGACTGCAGTCGAAGTAATTGGTTGGATTCATCAGGATTTATGGATAAATATAGCTGAGTGTCATCAGCATAACAGTGGAAATTAATCCCATGCTGTCTGATAATTACAAAGATAACATTTGTCTGTTTCAAATTTCAATATTATTTCAAAGAATTCTTGTGAAAGATACATTTCATCTACAATTTTGAAGTGAATTTCTTTAAATTTAGAGGGAATTTTGAATTTCAAAAATTTGTTCTGGTTGAACAAATTTCACATTTGTTAAAATTTTAAAAAAATGGACGTTTAGAAGACACAGAATGCATCTCATCAATTAAAAGTTTTATCAATGCCAGATTACTACACTTTTTTGTCAACAAAATGTATGTCATTGGTTTTTATTTCAGGCATTTTAGGAGATAGATAGATAGTGAAGACCTGAGATGTTCCAGGAGACCGGGCAGTCCAAACCTAGCCTGGGTGCCATTCCGAACTTTAGTCCCGCCCACAACGTTTTAGGTCGGGAAGTTCGGTCTGGTATTGCTCAATAGTAGTGCGAGTATGCTCGCCCAATATCTGGCGGGCCAATCAAATTGTCAGGGCGGGCTTTATACGATGATGGACAGATGATCAACAGTAACGTAATCATGTTTTAAACATAGTAGGTAACGTTGTACGTTCTGTTGACAACAACTATGCGTCGCTTAACATACGTCACACACTCCGTTGCTCTTATTGGTTGTAGGTCTATCCAATTGAGTGCAGAGGCATTTTTTTTCCTGGTTCGTTCGAAACACGCCCCATAATCACAGCTCTATGGAGCAGTATCAGACTCAAATTCTGACTAGAATTGAGTATGACCATGTCAGGCTAGTTCAAACCCACCCTTACAATAAGAAAACCAGGTACACAGTCACATTCACACGTTCCCACCCTAGTGCCCCCACATGCATACACTCTTACCCACACACCAATAAAAAGGGGGACACAGTGCACACACTTGCACTCACCACACACATCCTATACTCCCAGGTCCAGGCACGAGCACCCCAGAGGGGCATCCAGTCCCAGCCCCGGGAAGTGAACCCCATCATCAGGATGGGTTGGGGGGGCACCACCACCACCACCACAACAACCCGACCTACCCGGTCCATATTCCGGTCACGACCTCCCACCCCGATCCCAGCCCAGATGACCCACAGACCCATCCAACCGGAGATGGGACCAACATGAACCGAACGGGCCAGCCAACCAAGACGCCACCCCACGTTCCCTGAGGCGCTGCCTCCGCCACACCCTGTCCTCCATACTGAAATTCTACCACCATATTCCGGGGGAGAGCAGAAGTACCATGTCCAGCCCCAGCTGAACCCCGAGACCAAACATCAAACCCCAATCCAGACACCGATTAGGTGGCCTGCTCCTCCTCCAGGCCCCAAACTGCGACTGGCAATCAGAGTACAGCGGTGTGAGTAAGACCCCGAGCCTTCCTCCACCCAGGGGCGTGCATACATAGACACTAGGTGGTGCTAAAGCACTAGGAAGTTTGCCCTTTATCAACGAAAATGCCCTTTTGAAATTCGTTTTTTTTTTTTTTTTTTTAATTATTAATATTCAGGGCAGTCAAAAGTAGCCGGTCAACGGCGGCAAATCGCCGTCTATAGCAGCTCTTGCCGCCGCCTACATTTCCCCGATTATATAATGGAGCGATATTTGTGCCTTCTGGTTGAGCGCGGAGCAGACCCTGGACTGGAAGCCGTCTTCTTTTTTTTTGTTTTTTTTTTTTACCTCGGAGTGGCCATCGACCTTTTAGTACTATCTTTGATGTGTCAATCATACAATTTAACCAATCAAATCAACGACTGAAGGCAACATGCTAGCCAATCACAGCTGGAGAGGGGCGGGACACCGAGTCATAGCCTTCAGTCGCCGCCGCAGTTCGGCTGTGGTGTGGTCACCGTTGGTGTCGGTAGAGCGGGATGGAAATTTGGTCTGATTACCAAACAATTACAAGAAGTGACAACAAAGCAGAGAGCGAGCTGGAAGGAGCGCTATTAATTTCTGTTTGAAATGTCAGCACTGAAGTCTAAACTGGAGTAAACATTCACGCTAGGAGGGTTAGCTAGGACAGCTAGCAGGGTGAGCTAGGACAGCTAGCAGGGTTAGCTAGGACAGCTAGGAGCCCAAGGAGCAGAATCAAGCACTAAAGCTGCCAAACTGAAGAGACTTGCAGGTAGAAGGGAACTCTGCTTTGTTCTGCTCCTTGTTCTCATAGCTGCTGTAATTACAGAACCTGTTTGAAGGCCCATTCATACCTCACGTAAAAGACGGATACGGATACGTGTGGAGTGTTTCATACGTTCCAACCGTCGATTTCGTCCGTACTTTGACACGAAAATTGGGAGCTTACGCTTACGGACGAAACGGATCAATACGGAGCAATACTACCGGAAACGGTGGGGGCGCTATTGAGTTTGTAGTACAAAATGTCAACAAAACCACGAAGAAGGTTGTAATTCTGGGCTTTAAACAATGGCGGGATTCGAGGAACAACTTGCGGAGCTTGTCCGCAACTACCCACACATATGATGTGTCGTGTCCGGGGCACAGGGACAAACAAAAAGTTTACTTAAGGAGCAAATACAACAAAATCACGTCTTGGACCGTCGCCATGTTGGATCAGTGACGAATCATTGGCGCCCAGCACTGCCACCTAGAGGACATATTGGTTATTGCGCACCTCAACGGACGGAGGTATGAAGGAGTCAACGGATAGAACGTACGGACAGAAATACGGACGTGCAGGCCAAACGTAGGGTATGAATGGGCCTTTAGTCAGAATTGTTACTTTAGTCAGTGTTCAGCCTGACACCAGCGCTCATGTTTATTAGCGTGTAGCTTATGCTGGACTTTTGAGTTAAGACACAGCGCTACAGGTTACCCTATGTCACTGTTAGTCCAAAGGCCAAATCTCAAACTCTCTCATGTTAAAAGCACAGAACTATTAAACACATAAGAACATGCCATTAGCACACAACTGAGCTGAAGCAAAGAAAAAAACTGCGCATATGGGCTCCAAACAAAATGTACAATCAGACAACCAAATAACACACAAGATCTCTTTAATAATCAGGATATTTCACCCAGAAAAAATTAATTATAAATAGCTTCCCAACATGAGTTGTAAATCTACCTTAATATAAACTTAATTTCTCTCAGTATAGCTCAATTAAACATTTCTCTTACACGCAGTCATGAAATATTTTTAAGTAGAACTCAACGCCTCTTGGGCGTTTACATTGACCAAACACTTGATTAACCATTAGTCTTTTTTTGTTTTATTATAACAATCAATATTATTCATTATAACTATTATTCATTGATGATGTCAGATCGACAGATTCAACTTATTTAAAAAATAAATAATGACTATTTTGATATATTTTGTAAGTAATTCTTTCTAAAAGCCCAACAAATGTTATGAAAAGCTTCGGAAATTTTTTACAATCTGCCCATAAGCTATTTTTTTTCCAGCTCAATGTGTTCAAAAGCCTAATTGGTTGGAAACCTGCCTAATTTGGCAACACCGACTACGCTATTGCTATTTGTTTGTTCGTTACAGTAGTCACAGAGCCACTGTTTAGTCTGAAGTATGTATATATATAGATATATAGATATATATCTATATATAAGTGCACCCTCCTACCTGATAGTGTGTAGCCTGCTACTGTAAAAAAGTTTGACTGCC
This sequence comes from Fundulus diaphanus, assembly GCA_037039145.1. NCBI lineage: Eukaryota > Metazoa > Chordata > Actinopteri > Cyprinodontiformes > Fundulidae > Fundulus > Fundulus diaphanus. The sequence continues at coordinate 33,445,990 of CM073123.1, forward strand.
CTGAATATTATTAAGATTTTACTGAGGTCGGTTTTGAAATGATCTTTTGAAAACCTGAGCCATTAAAAACCACTGAAACAATGCCCCGAAATGAGCCACCTCCTTGCGCATGCTAAAAAGTGCCCTCCCACCCCCTCCTGAGCACCTGCCCCCTAAAATGTCTGTGCACGCCACAGCCTCCACCTGCTCAAATTTTGTGTTGTTGCATGTTGTTCTCAAGTGCGTTTAAAACTGGGAGGGCCAAAAAGGGGGTGCCCGGTGCAGCCCACCCTCACTCCAGAGGGTAGCCAGCCCCAGTAACCCCCATGCACCCCATGCAGAACCCTCAGTGTCTAAATGTAAATGGGGCAGAAGAAGCAAGCACGGGTGAGGCCTACACAATCAGCCCCCCCCCCCCCCCATGCCTTACTCCTACCCTTATTAATGCCCTTCATATATGTGTGTTGTGAGAATGCTATAAATGAAAGTGTCTAAGATGTATAACAAAATTGGGGCCAACAAGACAGTGGGGCTGGGAAATCCACCCCACTCCCCAGTGACGCCCCCACCCCCCAAGGTCTTACATGTGTGGCAGCGTGACAGAGCTGGAAAAGGGAGGAATGACTCCGCAGCAACCTGCCCTCCCAGGAAGCCAGCTCCCCCGCTGACTCCAACAGCCACCCCTGTTCATCAGCCACCACACCCCACAGGACACATCCAACAGCCCCCACTCCCATTAGGTGATGGAGCTGATCAAAGGAGCCCAGAGAGATCGATCTGATGTGGAGGCAGATGGTGTCTCAAGACTAATATGATCCAACAATAGTTCTCTATACTGATTGATTCTGAGAATTGTTTTTCTTTTCCTATTCATGAGGATTGTTTTCTTAGCGATACGTAGGGCAGTGAAAGCCATGCAAACTGATTTTGTTTCCAAAGTGTTTTTATAACAAAGTTACCCAGCAAGCAAACTGAGGGGGAAGGTGAAATTTTATATCTCAGACACATTAATAAGTCTTCACATATCTGGCCCCAAAACCTCTGAACAGGTGTACATAACCACAGCGCATGCATATAACTGTCAGGACTATTGCCTGTGCGCTGCAAACAAGTATTAGATTGTGCAAAACCCGAATAATCATTGACCTGTATAGTGTACTCTATGAAGGATTTTGTATTGTATTAGTTGTAATTTCTCTAATAAAAATTCTAATAATTTTGAAAGTTCTTAAACATATCTGTGCCCAGATGTTTTGTTCAAACCTGACAGATAAATCCACCTCCCATTTCATAATAGGAAGAGCTTTAGAATCCTCTAGTTTAGACAGTGTCCTGTATAATTTAGACAGTAGTTTGGGGGGTTTAGATCAAGGAACTCACTTATTGTAATTTGTAAACCACCTTTAATGAGCTTAAATTATTTTAATATTTAAAATAGTTTAATAGTTTTTTATTATAGATTTGTTTTTGTTTTTATCAATATCATATTGTCTATTTAAGCTATCAAAAGAGGTAAACTCAGTTCCCTTCAAATATATATTCCAGATATTCAATACCTTTCTCCTCCAGTAAGGAAAGTCCATCATATTATTTTTTTGTAGGATGTCAGGATTATTCTAGATTGGTTGCACAGGATGAGCGATGATTTCACGAAACTCCCACCGTGCTGTCAGAGAACAGCTGATATTGATATTTTTGAATCATACATGCCATTTTATGTTTGAGCTAATAAATGGCAAATCAGAAATCTTGATATCATCATCATCATCATCATCATCATCATCATCATCATCATCATCATCATCACATATTTCCTGTTCTGTACCAAATCAATATGTTTTAAATGTGTGTGTGTGTGTGTGTGTGTGTGTGTGTGTGTGTGTGTGTGTGTGTGTGTGTGTGTGTGTGTGATGAAATGTTGCATTCAGCACTACAGACTATTCATTTGTTGTGAAATATTAGTGTTTTCTGGTGCCATTTTTCCAACTTGGACAAAAAATGCTTGTCTTCACTGCAACGCCACCTCTCCCCATGTGGGGTCACCCTAGAGCTGCTGCAGCACAGTATCAAAAAGGAGCAGTTGGTGTTGCTTAGCAGATTAGGGGCTAAAAAAGCCTCAGTCTCATTTTTGAGCAGAAATGATCATGGTCTGTCGTACATCATTCGATGTTGTTTACTGGGCAGGGGTAGCGGTCAAGGTAGGTGCTTCCTGGAGGGGCCGAGTAATGACTGCTTTAAGAAGACCTGGTCATGGCCGGTCATGTTTTCCAGGACAAGGAGGGGCTGCTTTAACAAGGATTACTCTGACATGCATGACTTAAGCAAAATACCACTCTGGGTATGAGTTTAATGAATGAATACCATAACATAGCTAAAAGTATTAAAGTTAATTTTGCATGACATTGAAACTTTAATTCATGACAAAAAATCAACCAGGTCTGTTCTTACATATATCTTGGGGTCAACCTACATAATCTTTTCAGCTCGGAAATTCATGTTAATATGTCATACTCCTGCTTACAGGAGACGTTGCATTTTTTTATGTAGACCTGGGGCCTTCTGGGCTCACCAGAGGCTTGTTTTTTATTCTATCAGGCCATACTGGAAAGCATCATCAGGTATTGCGTGTCAGCGTGGTATGGTAAGCTGGTCAAGTAATTGCAACTAGAATCTAAACTTATTCGTCTGGTCCAGACAGCAGTGAGGTTTATAGGGATGCCTGATGACTCCCCCCTGCAGTCCATTTATGAGGAGTCTGCCCTCAGACTTGCACAGAGAATACGGTCTGATTCCGCTTATATCCTCAATTCACAGTTTGAATTAATACCATCTGTCAAGCAGTATAGAGTGCCCATTTGCAAACTTAATAGATTTAAATTTTCGTTCGTCCCTACCTCCATCAGATTAATAAATAAGGTAGGCATATAGTATGAGGATGCAATACTGGCATGTTGATGTTCAAGTCTGATCTGTTGGCTTGTTTTTTGTTTGGATTGCATGTGGTCAGGTGCAACGTGTGTTTTATTGAGCCGTATGTGTATTTTATGCATTCATTTAGGTGTAATTGCACAATATGTGTATTTAATGTGTATTTATACTATTTTATAGTGGCAGCTCTTTCTAGCACATGTCTAGGACACATTTCTCCTACAGGGGCAGGAAAGTATATATTTATCTGTCTACCCCTAACCATTACCAGTACATACTTAACCTTAACCTAAACTCTATTCACACCATGGTCCTAGACCTAACCCCTAGCCCAAAAAAGCAAGGACCAGGAAAATGTTCTCACTTTGCATAAAATTTCCTCAATTTGCTGGTAAAATACAAAAAATGGGTTCTCAGTCAGATACGAGTAAATGTACACACACTCACATAAATTTTCAATCTTTATTTGTTTACAATGGAAGGAGATACAATAATACTATCATTAACATGTATGCACATATTATATAATATATGACCCCAAAAATCTAAAAGGTGTGACATTATAAAATGACATTATATACCAGCAGGTCATCAAAAAGTCATATAACTGTTCTCACTTCATTTAATCAGATAAATATGTCAAAACATTTTAACTTGCAGTACACTGAAACGGAAAGCAAACAAGATGTATATTTGATGAAAAGGAGGAGTTTCATGTGGAAGCAATTTTCTAGAAAATGCCTGTACAAACAAGAAAGTAATGAGAACCAAAACCCAACTCGTGACTAAAATTTGTGTGTTTCCACATTACTGATGGGAAATCTGCTGCATCAAAAGATATTAAGTTCTCTTAAAAAGGGTATTTCTGTTTGAAACCATGTATATTTGTGAAAAAGCCATCTATTGTATTGTCAAACGATATTGTGTGTGTGTTTGTGTGTGAAATGTGCAAAATTAGTTGCATAGTCATACTGCATGGTTATTGGTGGTCATATCAAAAACTAGAGCTGGTTAATGTAGAGTTATTAACCTTCAAGAAAAAAACATATTTATACAGATATTATAAGTACTGATTTTGGCAATATACATGCATGAATAACATTTTATTCATGCACCAGGTCTTGTTTTAAGTGTTTCTTAATTTATTTGCACTTCAACTTTTCTTTTCTTCGTTGTTTGTATAATTTCTTCTTTATTGTCATGACTCCACTCTTTCTGTTTTTTTTTATCCTGATGTCATTCAAGAAGCAAACTTAGACATTAAACACAGTTTAAATTCTACTCTTTGGTAAGACTCTACTTAACAAACAGCTGTTAGCAGATAAAATCACTTTCACTTTGCCATTTACTTAGGATTTGGTGGGTTTCATTATAAAAAGAAAACTAGCAGCCCAAGTATAAAGGGAAGCAAGCCAAACAAGAACCATCAACAGTCACCAACTAGCATTTTAGAGGACACATAAGGCTGAAGGAGGTCTGACAGATACCCAGGTTCAATAACAATAAAACTTTAAGATCATTTCTAAAACAAACAAGACGCCAGTGAACAGAAACAAGGATGTAACAAAAGCATGGATCACCTGGTCAAAGTTTTTAGATGAAAAGGATTTCACTTTAGATAAAAGCATCAAAATAAAAAAAAGGATATTATGCCATTTAGGCTTTGACTTCAGTCAGACACTGGTTGTCAGCCTATGAATGAAAATAAATATATTTTCTGAAAATTAAATGTAAAGGTAACTTATGATTAGAAAATATAACAGACACAGATTCTCCATGGTTCAAAGAAGACTCCTGTCACACCGAAAAGACATCAACCACTCTATTTCAGCACCTTTGACACCAGAACGCACCAATTCAGAGCTTAGGATGCTGTGGTCCACAGTGCCAAAGGCAGCTGTTGGATCTATAAGAACAGCAGTATTCTGATTAAGCAGTCAATAAAATATAAATAAAAAGTTTAAAGTGTAGCTCTGAAGAGCTTTAAAATCAAAAATGTTAACTTTTCAAGAACATTGTGTGCATTTTAAAAGATTCCAGACTTTCTTTTTAGAAAAGGAGGTTTTGAGACAGGCCTTAAACTTGAAAGATCAGGAGAGTCAAAGTTAGTTTTTTTTTAAGTATAGCCTGCACCGTCAAATGTTTAAAACAGGCTGGCAAAAAACCTGAATTGAAAATACGGTTAAAATTCATGCAAATGTAGATAAACTTCTGAATTTGAAAAATCAGTAAAAGATTTCTCAATATTGTGGATTTGTTTTAAATTAAGTCAATTTTGGTAATACTAATTGACCGAAACCATGAAAAGTTTAGTTGGACTTGTCTATACCCTCTCATCCATGCAGGATCATGGTGGTAATTTCTATTACATAATAAATCCAGTGTGCCACAGTCTAATTTCCTGCCTCGAGTAATACATCTCTAAGAGCTCACAGGAAAGGCTTTGTTCTCCGTTGTAGTCTCCTCAGAGTCTAAGGTCAAGTCAAACCTAAAGTTTACTTCGTCACTTTAACTCAATCTGTATAAGAAGCAGAACCAAGTTCGAATAACAAGTTCTCTCTCTGTCTTTCTCATACTATGCTATACTGTATGTGTGTGTGTGTGTGTGTGTGTGGGGGGGGGGTACACTTATAACACAGGCTAAAAAAGATGCTCCTTTTTCAAAAGAGTTTAAATTGAGTATCCTCTTTTCATGCCAAATCATGGATTGATGCATTGGCTAACTGAAAGAGAGAGCTCACTAAAGGCGAAATTTGATTATGTTACTAGACTGAACACAATTTTTCTGAACATTCAGTGCTCCCTGAGGTGGTAGAGTGGTAGATGTCTTTCAGCAATAAAACTGTGATTCTATTAGAGCCTCTTTAACATTTACAACATCAACAGATGTTTAATAAATGAAGCCAGTGCCAGGTCCCAAAAGAATACTTCACAATAATCCACAGTCCTGGGAGGTTGTGGTTTCTATTTGTGCCTTAAGATCTAAAAGCATGAAAACATTCAGGAGTTCAAACAACTAAAACATTATTTTAACTAGAACACTTCCTCCTGTCGTCTTCACAGAGGCCCAAAAGCACAAACCCTTGATCTAAAGTGCATTACAAAAAATGTTACCAGAAAATATGAACAAGAAGAGTTTAGACTTGGATGCGAGAAATATAATCCAGATAATATTCCTACATTGAGAAATGCTGTGCACCCTCCTTCCACAAAGCTCCACTCCAAAGGTTCATGGGGTGGAGCTCCTACCTCCCTTCTGACATTTTTTGTGGGGTACCTTTCTACTCTGCTAATCTATCTTTAACCTGGTTGATGCAGTGGAAATGAAGAGAAGCAAATAATGGCTCTAGAAAAGTAACCCTGGTTCATAGAAAATGTTGCCTAAAGTCCTGATTCATATAGTTGAGCAAACTTATGCCTCAGTTTTTTTAATTAAAGAAATCTGATCATTGCAAGCAGTGTCCGAAATTAACTTTGTGATTCACCGGCCAAGTTGGCCGGTAGATGTAAAAATCAACCGGCCAGGCATATTTTTTACTGGCCAAAATATTAATCCTGACCAGACCTCAATTTTTATCAAAAATTAAGAGTGAGACTATGTTAATTTTCGGGGGGTGTGGTTGGGGGCGTGGCTGTCTGGACCCTGGAAGAGAAATCTTTGTTTCCTGACTTTAATAAGAAAATATTGTAGTTGATTATAAAAGGCACAATAAGAATGATCACATTTACATCCAGGCAATAAAAAAACACCACAGATTATCATTATTCTATCCGTGTTGGTCTAATTTGTGAATGAGGCAGAGTTTCATCAAGCCTGTATGGTTCAATATTTTTCCCTCAGCTGCCACACTTAAAGCACGCAGGGGTTCGCGCTGCGTCTTTACGCTGATCCAGCTGCTGGATTTTATCCTCGTGCGCGAGGGATAAACAGTGGGGAAAATGCATAAATAAAGACTGTAAAGGGCTCCTTTAGAGGGAAGAGAATGAATAATGGGTCTGAGCTGAAGCCCCTGATTTTACAAGTTCCTTAAAAAGTCCGCACCTATATTACATGTAACGTAATTTTGCGCACCTGAATTCAAGCGCAAGGCAGCAGCCCACCGAAGCACCACTGGCTCTGTGTCGTTAAAGGCACACTATGCAACATTTTTCAGTTAATTAATGTGTTCCATACCGTTTTGGATGATTAAATGAGTCATTTCAGGTTGAACAAAGGTTTTCTTGGCCGCCCTGGTGGTCTGTGGGGGATATACCGCACTTGCAACTGCAGGAGCCCTCGGCCCGCGCCCACAGACTCAGAATCTCGTGCAAGATCCCGAGAGTCGGTCTTGCTTTACGGCGAGAACATGTTTGTTGTTAGCGCAGTTGCGATATCTGTGCAGTTATCATGGCGGAACCAGCGATAAAACAGCGAAAGCCCATGTCGGAGCAGGCAAGAAAGAGGAAAAGGGCTGTGGACAGAAAGAGGGGTCGTACACGGGTGAACATCGGGCAAGCTTTTTCCGAATGGCGAGAGCTAAAAGAAAAAGAAGGCTGCAAGGCTGACGCGGACCTCGCGTTTCTGCTGATGCGATTGTAAGTAACATTATAGGGTTTCCCTCACGCTACCGCCTCCGCGCAAAGCTTGTCTCCCCCGCTCCGCCGGTGGCGCAAAGCTTGTCTCCCCCGCTCCGCCGGTGGCGCAAAGCTTGTCTCTTTCCCCCGCCCGCCCGCTCCGCCATCGCTCGCTCCGCAGGTCGCGCAAAGCTTGTCTATTTCCCCTGCCCGCCCGCCTGCCCGCTCCGCCGGTCGCCCGCTCCGCCGGTCGCCAGCTCCGCCGGTCGCGCAAAGCTTGTCTCTTTCCCCCGCCCGCCCGCCCGCCCGCCCGCCCGCCCGCTCCGCCGGTCGCGCAAAGCTTGTCTCTTTCCCCCGCCCGCCCGCTCCGCCGGTCGTGCAAAGCTTGTCTCTTTCCCCCGCCCGCCCACTCCGCCGGTCGCTCGCTCCGCCGGTCGCGCAAAGCTTGTCTCTTTCCCCCGCCCGCCCGCTCCGCCGGTCGCTCCGCCGGTCGCGCAAAGCTTGTCTCTTTCCCCCGCCCACCCGCTCGCTCGCTCGTCGGTCGTCCGGTAAGCAAATTCCTAGGGGAAACACTGCATTGGAATGGTTTCTCTCTCTCTCTGTGCATGTTCATACTTTCACTGTGTTAGTCATTGTTCGTACTGCCGTTTTTTCGACTTTTGTATTCGTTGCGTTCGCCTGTCTGCTAAGCTCAAAACAACCGCGCCTGGCTTGACGGAGAAACCAGGAGAACAGCTGAGCATATTTACGACAGTGCACTTTTACTTTCGCCCTCTGGGGGGCGCCTCGCTGGAAAATCAATCCCAGTTGCATAGTATACCTTTAAATACAAAAGAGCAGTAAAACATAGCTACTGACTCTCCTATTGATTTTAATTGGGACATTTTGGTACGAGTCGAAGGACATTAAACGTAGTGATTCACGTTTTGAAGGCTGGTCACTGACAAAAGCACCTGGCTCCGAGAGGGCGCAGTTACAGCACGCACCGTAACTGCGCCTCTCTCCTCCCTTCCCTCACGTAGTTAAATGCAGAATTAATAAAAACGAAACTTATAAACAGACTAATGGGCGTTTTAGACTGTATCTTGTTAGCAGATCTGTTTTCTGATCCAGCGTGCAGCCATGACTGATTTTGAATGAAGGCTTTATCTGGGAGCCGCTCTCCCCAGAAATAAGATGTGATGCTGAACCAGCTCCGCAGAAGGCAGGTCTAGACTGAGCTCTGTGAACGGATCATCCGCAGCCCAGATGGGCTTTGTTATTTTTATTTTATTTTTAATTTATTTGGTACAAATATTTACTCGCCATGTGGCAGCTAGCCCTCTGAAATTCACTCGCCAAACGGGAAATTTACTCGCATATGGCGAGTGGCGAGTGTTAATTTCGGACCCTGATTGCAAGTTTGACAAGTTTACTAAATTGTTAATTCTCATTTCACTTTAATAGTTACATTTTACTCCCAACCTCCATGTTTGAATTGGTTCTCCCCAAATGATCCAGTGTTACATGGCCTCACTCTGAAATAGTTAAGAGGCTTCATTAAGAGGCTCTTTCTCCTCTTCAGCTTGCTCGGGTTTGTTCGCGGCTTCGTTAAGAAGCTCGTTTTCCTCTTCAGCTTGTTCGACTTCATGAAATGACTCAGACAGACATCCATTCTGAGCAGAGAGTTCAGCTTCTTGTTCCTCGTAATCCTGAATGGTTTTTCTCTTGAAGAAGCCACGCTGAGGACAGTCACAAAAGCAACCATTAGACCAAATGCCAAAGCAGCCAAAACCATGCCTTAATTCCTGACAGTCTTCAGACTTTAGGGCTCCAAATCTGGAGGTAGAAATCTCACCTTACACAAGATGAATATGAGTAGGAACAGAAGCATCATTCCCAGGATCACTCCAGTCAAAATGATCAGCAGTTTATTTGGGGGAACTATGAACTCAACCAGAACTGTCGCCTTTTAGCAGAAAATAAAAGTTATGCCTCACATGAAACAGATTAATATGTATAAACAGGTACTGAGAATAGCTGTACATACCGATTCCTTCACTGTGTATCTCTGATCATTGTTCTGAAACCAAAACTCATATTATAATTACCTTCAAAACAGCCTCTTTGAAACAGTATTACAACAGTCCAACCCATACATACCTCATTTTTGTAAGTCACTATGTATTTAGCACCATCATAGTGAACTTTTATGAAGCTCGTAAAACTGACCTCTCCTCCGTCTCCAGTATATTGTTTCAGAAAGGGAATATTCTTTAAAGCAAGAGCAGGACAATTGAAGGAATGTCACAGATACGTGGGGCGGATTCAGTCTTTACTCATTGCAGTACATACATGGTTTTTCAGATTTTGGAAATGCACAAGTCCCTCCAGGGTAAACTGAACTCCTGAATAATTCTTCAGTGTAAAAGTATCACAGTTCATGGCAACGCAGTTTTCTTTCAGTGGGCAGTCCTGCAACAAAACAGCCCCTTTTGTCAATGAGCAATTTATTTTTAGAATTATATATTTTAAGTCATAAAGCTGTTACACCAACCTCAGGTTTTAGGATGGAAATGACTGAGCACCGAGTTTTGTTCTTTAAAACATGGAAAAATGTAAATATTAAAAGATTGCAGGTAAGACCCATAGCAGCAGATGAAATGAGAAGCGTCTTTGCATTTGGACAAATTACCTGCTCAACAATAACTTTATAGTTTTTCACTTCAAAGTTGTGTTCCAGTTTACTTGGGAAGAACAGGGACACATTGATGGGAAAATCCTTAAAACCAGTGTTGTTTATCTGTAAATAACGAGAAGTCGCATTCACTCTAAATAAGTGGATTTACATAGAATTTCAGGTGTATTTTTAGTTTCAAAGTCTGAAAACTGAATAGTGTTTTAAAATCACTTACGTTATATATAATAGCCATCGTTTTTGGTTCATGTTTTTCTGGAGTGAAGTTCATATAAGTGTCTGTTTTGTCATTTCTAAAAACAAAAAGCATTTATTGCAAAAGATACAGGAAAGTGTTGTTTTATACAATTTAAATACTGGTAATGTGTGGAATTTACTTACACTGCCATTGCCAGTTTGACTGAATATTTTACAGTAGGAGATTTGGTCACAGAAACTGGCTCGCTGGAGTTTGAATTTTCACTAAGAATGCAAAGGGAAAAATATTGTGAGTAATAAAAATAACAAAAACTGATTGATTGACAAATCCTTTGCTTCCGTCTTATTGCGGCGTATCAATTTAAAATCTTATCCAAACGCCGCGGCCGGCTGAGACAAGGGGTAATGGCTACTGACGACGCGTCACGCTGAACCATTACACACGATGTCCAGGGGCGTGCATACATAGACACTAGGTGGTGCTAAAGCACTAGGAAGTTTGCCCTTTATCAACGAAAATGCCCTTTTGAAATTCGTTTTTTTTTTTTTTTTTTAATTATTAATATTCAGGGCAGTCAAAAGTAGCCGGTCAACGGCGGCAAATCGCCGTCTATAGCAGCTCTTGCCGCCGCCTACATTTCCCCGATTATATAATGGAGCGATATTTGTGCCTTCTGGTTGAGCGCGGAGCAGACCCTGGACTGGAAGCCGTCTTCTTTTTTTTTGTTTTTTTTTTTTACCTCGGAGTGGCCATCGACCTTTTAGTACTATCTTTGATGTGTCAATCATACAATTTAACCAATCAAATCAACGACTGAAGGCAACATGCTAGCCAATCACAGCTGGAGAGGGGCGGGACACCGAGTCATAGCCTTCAGTCGCCGCCGCAGTTCGGCTGTGGTGTGGTCACCGTTGGTGTCGGTAGAGCGGGATGGAAATTTGGTCTGATTACCAAACAATTACAAGAAGTGACAACAAAGCAGAGAGCGAGCTGGAAGGAGCGCTATTAATTTCTGTTTGAAATGTCAGCACTGAAGTCTAAACTGGAGTAAACATTCACGCTAGGAGGGTTAGCTAGGACAGCTAGCAGGGTGAGCTAGGACAGCTAGCAGGGTTAGCTAGGACAGCTAGGAGCCCAAGGAGCAGAATCAAGCACTAAAGCTGCCAAACTGAAGAGACTTGCAGGTAGAAGGGAACTCTGCTTTGTTCTGCTCCTTGTTCTCATAGCTGCTGTAATTACAGAACCTGTTTGAAGGCCCATTCATACCTCACGTAAAAGACGGATACGGATACGTGTGGAGTGTTTCATACGTTCCAACCGTCGATTTCGTCCGTACTTTGACACGAAAATTGGGAGCTTACGCTTACGGACGAAACGGATCAATACGGAGCAATACTACCGGAAACGGTGGGGGCGCTATTGAGTTTGTAGTACAAAATGTCAACAAAACCACGAAGAAGGTTGTAATTCTGGGCTTTAAACAATGGCGGGATTCGAGGAACAACTTGCGGAGCTTGTCCGCAACTACCCACACATATGATGTGTCGTGTCCGGGGCACAGGGACAAACAAAAAGTTTACTTAAGGAGCAAATACAACAAAATCACGTCTTGGACCGTCGCCATGTTGGATCAGTGACGAATCATTGGCGCCCAGCACTGCCACCTAGAGGACATATTGGTTATTGCGCACCTCAACGGACGGAGGTATGAAGGAGTCAACGGATAGAACGTACGGACAGAAATACGGACGTGCAGGCCAAACGTAGGGTATGAATGGGCCTTTAGTCAGAATTGTTACTTTAGTCAGTGTTCAGCCTGACACCAGCGCTCATGTTTATTAGCGTGTAGCTTATGCTGGACTTTTGAGTTAAGACACAGCGCTACAGGTTACCCTATGTCACTGTTAGTCCAAAGGCCAAATCTCAAACTCTCTCATGTTAAAAGCACAGAACTATTAAACACATAAGAACATGCCATTAGCACACAACTGAGCTGAAGCAAAGAAAAAAACTGCGCATATGGGCTCCAAACAAAATGTACAATCAGACAACCAAATAACACACAAGATCTCTTTAATAATCAGGATATTTCACCCAGAAAAAATTAATTATAAATAGCTTCCCAACATGAGTTGTAAATCTACCTTAATATAAACTTAATTTCTCTCAGTATAGCTCAATTAAACATTTCTCTTACACGCAGTCATGAAATATTTTTAAGTAGAACTCAACGCCTCTTGGGCGTTTACATTGACCAAACACTTGATTAACCATTAGTCTTTTTTTGTTTTATTATAACAATCAATATTATTCATTATAACTATTATTCATTGATGATGTCAGATCGACAGATTCAACTTATTTAAAAAATAAATAATGACTATTTTGATATATTTTGTAAGTAATTCTTTCTAAAAGCCCAACAAATGTTATGAAAAGCTTCGGAAATTTTTTACAATCTGCCCATAAGCTATTTTTTTTCCAGCTCAATGTGTTCAAAAGCCTAATTGGTTGGAAACCTGCCTAATTTGGCAACACCGACTACGCTATTGCTATTTGTTTGTTCGTTACAGTAGTCACAGAGCCACTGTTTAGTCTGAAGTATGTATATATATAGATATATAGATATATATCTATATATAAGTGCACCCTCCTACCTGATAGTGTGTAGCCTGCTACTGTAAAAAAGTTTGACTGCCCTGAATATTATTAAGATTTTACTGAGGTCGGTTTTGAAATGATCTTTTGAAAACCTGAGCCATTAAAAACCACTGAAACAATGCCCCGAAATGAGCCACCTCCTTGCGCATGCTAAAAAGTGCCCTCCCACCCCCTCCTGAGCACCTGCCCCCTAAAATGTCTGTGCACGCCACAGACGATGTCGTTTTATTTTTTCCATCTCACGATCTTAACACAAAACTTTTACTTAAATTTATGAGCCGTGCATGGATACATCAAACCGTGCGTTGATGACGGTTAACAGAAAGTTTCTCCCCAAGATCACCCAGCCGCCGTAATCCAGGTCGCTGTTGAACTCAGGTGAGCAAACAAACTAATACAGATGACACCACACCCACGGTGCCACCCACAGATACCAGTGACGTCACATGCGGGTGCCCATACACCCATAGAGAGGATATTATTGTCAGAAGAGCACAAGACATACAGCAAAACAAAGTATGGCTCCTACATTTCCGGCCCCAAATTATTTCATGATAATAATTCACCACCACCATCACCTTGTAGGAGACACCAATGCACATTCAAAGGGAACACACAAGTTCATCAAAGTCCAATTTATAGTCTTAGATCCAAGCAGTCTAATAAAGTCAGACCAGTCCATTCAAAAGCTCAAAGTTCATGCCCAAATAATCCACAGGTTTTCACTGCTCTTCTGCTTCCTGCAGAAGACAGACTTTGGTTATTGGCCTGTCCAAACAACTTGTTTTAGTTTTAATCCGTACACTCCGAACTAGTCCATTTTTGTCTGGAACAGTGTCCACAATTCTTCCTGTAATCCAAGTATTGCACAGTGCCATATCATCCACTAGCACCACTAGATCTCCAGGAACGAAGTTTCTCCGTGCAGTATTCCATTTCTGGCGCTCCTGAAGCTCAGGAAGATACTCCTTCACCCAGCGCTTCCAGAACAGATCCGCCATATACTGCACTTGTTTCCACCGACGACGAGCGTACAGATCCTCCTTCTCAAACACTCCAGGTGGCAACAACGGCTGTGTCTTGAGAAGAAGTAGATGGTTAGGTGTTAATGCTTCCAGATCTTGAAGATCTGTTGATGCTTTTGTTATTGGACGGCTGTTAACAATAGATTCAGCCTCACAAAACACAGTCACCAAGCCTTCTTCGTCCAAGGTCTGAGTCTTCAAAATAGAGTTGAGCACCTTACGAACTGAACGGATCAACCTTTCCCAAGCACCTCCATGGTGTGATGCTGCTGGAGGGTTGAAAACCCATTTCACATTTTTTGTAGCAGCACGTCATTTATGAGTTTGTGGTTCAGCTTTTCAATGGCCTTCTTTAATTCTCGTTCAGCGCCCACAAAGTTAGTACCGTTATCTGAACGGATTTCCAGGACTTGACCACGACGTGCAATAAATCTTCTGAGACCATTAATAAATGAGTCTGTGTCCAAAGATGACAATACTTCAAGGTGTATGGCTCGTATCGCCAGGCAGGTAAAAATGAGCCCATACCTCTTGACCACAGCTCTTCCACGCTTGACCTCAAATGGTCCAAAGCAGTCCAAACCAACTCTACTAAAAGGAGGCTCATCAGGAGTAATTCTGTTATGAGGAAGATCAGCCATTTTTTGATGTCCAGGAGCAGCAGACAAACGACGGCAGATGACACACTTGGCCAGAATAGGGGGTTTTCAGCTGACGTCACGCTCACGTGACTACTCTGCGCGTCCGCCATATTGGGTGTCTGTCGTTTCGCACCGTTGACCCGCATTGTATTACGCCTTAGGCAGTATTGGAAGTGAACAATGGGGAAAACATGTTTAATGGTTGGTTGCACGGCCCGTGGAGGTGGAGATCAACGCTCTATCGCCTACCAGCCGTGATAGTGAATCAGTGTGAAAAAACAAAACAGCTCTCTGAACAACGCCGTCACCTATGGCTGACACGGATATCCAGGGCCGATTTGGACGGTGTTAAGCTGGAATACGCCAGAGTCTGCGGTGCTCACTTTGTCACAGGTAATTAACTGTTAAGTATTTAAAACATGTAAGCCGTTGCTGTATTGTGGGCTGTAACAGCGCAACACATGATCGCCATGGGAAAAACATAGAAACGGGTTAATTTTCCACCGCTTTCCCCTGCCTGGAGGCGCAACCACGGAGAACAACTGTTAGAGATAACAAAGAGTCGTCGGCTCGCTTGGATCGCGGCTGTAAGACGACCGAACATAACTTTCCACAGTATCCCGATGTCAATGAGAGTGTGTTCTAAACGTTTGAAACACATAGCAGCTAGGTAAAAGTACATTGCATGCGTGAGTGGTTGTTAGCACTAACAGTTAGCATGTGCCAGAGCCCGTCTGAGCGCAGCTTACCTTTGTACGAGTTACTGTGTTCCCACTGTTTGCTGGCTTTATGATCTGCCGCTCCTGAACCCATCCATTCGTAAACTGCACATGAGACTCCAAGGACTTGTAGCTTCAGAACTGTTCTGAAGTATAGGCGCTCACACCACAAACAAGGTAGCCGAAGACGTCTGATATGCAAAGTGACGTCCGCGCTACTTCCGGGTTACGCCGGTAGGCTTTTGCCGGCGTAAATACGGTAAATACAACTTAATTTTGCATTGGTCATTGTTCTGCTTAAATAATTAAAGCCGCGAGCGGCGTCGATCAGCCCTGCAGCCAAGCGCTTTCGCGCACCGCCGGCCGTCAGCCACCGCAGAAGCATGCGACGCATTTGCGTCGGATTGTTTACATTTTTACCATCTTATTAAAACTCACCCGTCCACGTATGATGGCGATTTCCTTGATGTACATAACTTCGACATCTCGTACCCAACCAGATGTGAACTGGTTGTGAGCCTCTAGACCCTTGTAAGCTCTCATTTCCTCAAGACTGTGCAGAGGGTTTTCACTGAACACCAGGTAATGCACTATGTCGCCGTGCTCTACATTTGGCCAATCATCTGGATTACGGCTAAACAAGGCACCGTGGAGGGCATAGGGGTCCATATGGTCGATCACGGAACATTTCCTCAGATATACGTCCTTATCTGGTCGCTCTAGCGTGCTGGCGTACTTATCCATTCTCGATACGAAAATACGTGTAGGACAACTAGAGATAAGGAAGTGTGACACCCAATATGGCGGACCGGAAGTTGGCCAGTGACGTCAGTGAAAACCCCCTATTCTTCTTATGGCAACACAGGCGCCAGGAATCCAATACTTCTGACGCAGATGAGACAGCATGTAGTTTCGTCCACCATGTCCTGTTACTTCATGTACATGATGGAGAATCAAATTAGAGATGTACAGATCTTTTGCCAGTATAACTGGATGCTTAGCTTCAACTGGCATAGAAGCTCTACTAAGCCGCCCCCCGACCCTAATAAGACCACCATCCAGGAACGGACTTAGCTTGAAAAGGTGACTCGTCCTTCTCACACCCTGCCCTTTCTCCAAGTTGGCCAGTTCCTCTGGAAACCTTGTTCTTTGACAAAAACGAATTATAGCTGATTCGGCCACAACCATGTCTTCCATGGACAGAAAACATTTTGGCAATTGAGCTTTAACATTTTTCATCTGAGCCTGTACTTCTTTCTCCAGCTGCTCGGCATTCAGGTCAGATTGAATAAGAGTTTCTCTCAGCAGCTTTCGATGTTGTACCAGAGACACCAGCACGGTCTTAAACTTGAGAAACCAACCCACAGCCCTTTTGAGACGAAGCCAGGAGGAAAAGTAACCAATGAGCTCCATTGGACTGACCTGCTGAACTTGAACAGTATTTACCAACTCAGTCCGAACCTCTGGGTCTCCAACAAGAGAACTTTCCAAGATCTCAGGGTTTTCGGGCCACCTGATTTCAGGCTCGCATAGAAAATCAGGACCGCAGAGCCACACACCAGTCTTCAGAAAGGACTGAACTTTAACACCTCTGGAGGCAAGATCCGCAGGGTTGTTAGATGTGTTCACGTATCTCCACTGAGAGATGTCAGACAGCTTTAGTATTTCAGACACTCTGTTTGCAACAAATATCTTGAATCTTGATGTTTCATTTTTGATGTATTTCAAAACAGATGTGCTGTCTGTCCAAAAAACTGACTCCTGAAGGTCCATTTGCAATTCCTGTCTCCACAACTTGTCCATCCTACTAGCCACGACTGCAGCAGTAAGCTCCATACGGGGAATGGTGATAGGTTTTAAAGGAGCGACACGTGCCTTCCCCATCACAAATGAACTGTGAAAATGTCCTTTGTTGTCTTGGAGTAGTAGGTAAGTCACAGTTCCAAATCCCTCCTCACTTGCATCTGCAAAGTGGTGGAGCCGAGCAGAAACAAGGTCACCAAAGTCAACAGGTTTTAAGCACCTACTGACTTTGAAATTCTCAAGGTGATGAAGGTCCTCCAGCCAGGACATCCATTCTCTGGTGACAGAGCAAGGCAAAGGGTCATCCCATCCCAGATGCTTCCGACAAAGGCCTTGGAGGAATTTCTTGGCAGACAAAACAACGGGTGCCAGAAAACCAAGTGGGTCATAGACCGAGCTGATCACAGACAATATTCCTCTTCTTGTGATTGGTCGGTTTTTGAGGATGATTTTAAACTTGAATGAGTCAGACTGTACAAACCACTGCTCACCAAGGGCACGCTCAACAGGCAAGGCATCACTGTCCAGATCACTTCACTTCTTTGGCTCGCTCCTCCTGAGGGATAGTAGCAAGGACTGTGCGCCGGTTACTGATCCATTTTGTGAGTTTAAACCCATCTTTAGCACACAACATGATGAGCTCTCCACACAAAGATACAGCTTCCTCTTCAGAGCAAACAGACACTAAACAGTCATCAACATAAAAATGGCCAGTGTAAGACTGTGTTAATAGCCAAAGGACTGAAATGCTTACGATTGTCCTCAGCACACTTCCTCAGAGCGAAACAGGCACAACTAGGGGAGGAAGTAGCGCCAAATAGATGTGCCACCATTCTGAACTCCACCAGCTCCTGACTACAATCTCCTCCTGGCCACCACAAGAACCTCAACAAATCACAGTCCTCAGCTGGCACTCTGACCTGATGAAACATGGTGCGGTATATACCACACCCTCCCATCACAACGGGCCAGCTGCTCAGTTGGAACTCTCTCTGCATAGCCATTAGCCAGCATTTCAGACATGAATGTGGTGTAGTTTGTACAAAAAGACGGATCTTTATTCAAACGTCTTTTGAGACTCAATGCATGCTGTATTGCAACTGTCCTATTGTTTGGCATTTTAAAATGTCTTTGCTTTACTGGCAGACCAATACTGTAATGACCATCAATGAGCTTGGCCGACTCTAAAACAGACTTCATGAAGCGCTGATCCTCCCTTGATAGCCCAAATTGTTCTTCATGCACGGTCTCAGGGAAATCAACCTTCAGCTGCTTCTCCCAAAGCTCATCAAGCCTGGCCACAGAGATCCGATTCACTCTAATGTCAGGAAGCACATACTGGTCACTGATCTGGTAGTCTCCTCTGAGCGGGCCATTCACTGTCCAACCCAAGATGGTCCTGATTGCATAAGGACCTCCATCCACTGAACGAACCACCTCCCATGGCTCTAGAACTTGAGGTACATTGGTCCCAATCAGAAGGTCCACATCCGCATTGATCTCTGGGATTTTTACATCACTAAGGTGTGGCCATCTTATGAGATCTTTTGAGTGTGGTATGTTCCCTTGATGTACAGGCATGCTTCTCTGTGTAAACATCTCAGGCAAACTACAAAAGTTGTCTGAATCCAGCCCAGCAACTTCTAAACCAGACAACATGTAGCTGTCCACAACCTTTTCTTGACCCATAGTCCTGAGGAGTATTCCCAGCTTCCTTCCTGTCAGATTCAGCGGGTTCATAAGTCGTTCTGTACAAAATGAGGCAGTACTCCCCGGATCCAAGAATGCATGTGACCACAGTCCCATTTCCCTTTTTGGACTTCACCTGTACAGGTAGGATAGAGAGCGTACAGTCCAGTCTACCGGCCCCAGTCAAGCCACTAGACTGCACAGACATCAGAGCACCTTCTCTAGCCACTTCCAAGTCATTATTAGCCTGTATTGTGCTCATGTGTTTTGCTTTGGAGTGGACATGCAGCAATGTGGGGTGCTTAAGGTTGCATACTCTACACAATAAACGTTTTCTGCAATATTTACTCATGTGCCCAATGCACAGACATCCAAAGCACATCTTGTTTTCCTTCAAAAAAGACATCTTGAGTCCTTTTATCCAAGAGAAGGCAAACATCCAAATCATGTCCAGCTCCACAAAACAGACACACCTTATCATGTGAGCTACCTTTTTTGTTTCCAGGCTCCACTTTCTTCTTGGCAGGTGCTACATTAGTGGCAAAACTGCTGCCTCTAGCTCTTGAGCTAGTCTGAGACTTGACAATTTTTGCATCTCTTTTTCCTGTAACAGGTGCATCTTGTATGTTTCCAAATAAAGGGTCACTTGCAATCTTGACTTGCTTTTCCAAAAACTCAACAATGTCAGGAAATGTGGCTCTACGATGGAATTTCTCCTGAATATCACAGGCCACACTTCGCCACCGATCCCGCAGCTTATAAGGCAACTTCTTCACTATGGTTTGCATATTTGTAGGCACATTCAAGTCACTTGCAGTAGTTCCCATAGCGTTATAACATTCACACAGCAATAGACTGTAAGCCTGTAAAGCTTTGATGTCTTCAGCTTTAACCATTGGCCATAAAAGCACCTTGTCCATATAAGCAGAAGCTATTTTGAATGGGTCACCAAAATGCTCAAGAAGTAGTGACTTTGCCTTAATGTATCCATTAGAAGGTGGCAGATGTTGACAGCTGCGAACTAAATCTCTGGGCTGACCTCTAGTATATTGTTCGAGGTAATACAGACAGTCCTTATGACTTTGTGTTCTTCCTTCAATGTTGTGCTCGAATCCCTGTATAAAGGTCTGGTACTGCAGTGGGTCTCCATCAAATATCTGCAGGTCTCGCTTAGGTAAAAGGAAAAGTGACTGTTGTTCAACCAATAACGATGTTATTTGATTTTGCCTCTCTAAAACTGTGAGGAAACGCTGATCAGGGTTATTCTGTCTTACAGGTAAAGTTGGGTCAAACTGGGGGTGAGTTTCTGATGGATGTAAAGCACCTCCAGGTATTACACGCGGATCAGCTCCGGTCACAGCAGCAGGCAGGCCAGCAGCAACGGGCAGCGTGGAGAGAGTTGGCTCACCAACCCCAGTCAGAACAGCTGGCATACGATCAGCAGTGGACCTATTGGGCACTGCAGTCACAACAGTGGTCAGAGTAGGGAGACCAGTCATATTAGCAGGCAGCATAGGCAGAGTGGGCATCTCCATTTTGTGTGTCTTTGGCCTCACAGCATCATAACCTAAAGGCAAAACACCATCTACAGCCTCCAAAGCCGATGACTGTGTGGTGAACTTAGATACAAATGCTTCAGCATCAACATTTAGCTGTGTTCTTTTACTTTCTTTTAAATAGGAATTCATACCATCTGATTTGGCAGACATGTGAGACACATGAGATCCCTCTAAAGCCTTTAACACACTCACTTTAGCCATAGAAGCTGCCAGATCCATGTCTAAATCCAGCTCCTCCTTCTTTCTTCTTAACAGCTCCTGCTGTTCCTCCATTTTTCTCCTCAGCTGTTCCTGCTGTTCCTCCAGAGCATGCTTCTCCTTCAGCAGCTTCTGACGAGCCATACGAGCAGCTGCTTCAGCCTCAGCTCTCAGCCTGGCTGATGATGCAGAGGACAACGTTTTACTCACCACCGTGCTGCGTTTCTTTGATCTTTCGGACACGTTAGAAACACTGTCACTTGGCCTTATGTCATCTTCAACTGCATTATCAATGTTATCTTTGGAAACAGCAGGCCCCAAGCATGCTACGACAGCGCCCTCTTGCACATCAAATAGCCATTAATTAGTTTTTTCCACAAAAGCGGTTTTATGTTCTTTAATACTGTAAAACCAAGCATTTTGTTTTTCTTGTTCTTCAGGAGGGAGCATGGCAATCAGAACAGCATGCATATGTATTGCCTCTTCAAACATACTTGAAATTTTTTCAAGATATGACTTTACTTTTTCTACGCTGTCAGCACTTTTCATTAGGTCTTTAATTTCTTTTATTACACCTTTGATATGTCTTACTTTTCTTCTTGAAGCTTCTCCACTTTAAGTTCAAAAGCCTTGGGTGTAAGTTTTATTTGTCTTTTCTCTCTCGTTTCATTTCCAACATTTGATCTGGTATCCATAGACTCCATTTTTTTTATTGGCCAAAACGATCCAAAAATCACAAACCACAAAAATGTCTGCTTGTAACACTCACACAGCGGCTTAATTTATGGCTTAGGTTCTACGTAAACAAGGTGCAACGCGTTGTCAATCATTCCCTCTAACTATCCAGCGGGGCTAAACTAAACTCAACCCTAGTCTTCTGTGTATACTAGCGGTGGGTATTTATGTGCCTGTTTACCGATAGTCTTGAACCAGACTGACCGTCTTGGAACCAGAACTACGGCGGCACTCCCAAGCGCAATGCTTCACCCGCTTGACACACGAAACAAAGCACTACAAAAAGTGCCAAACAAACAAAACCAGTACATCACCTTATGTGAATGTACCGCTGAACCTAGCAGGGAATATAATCACGCAAAACACAACAGATCCAATCCAAAATGATGCAGTCTATGTTTTCACCGTAGGAAAGTGTGATAACAGAACGAGCTGAGTAGCAGCAACAGGTTTGTGAATGAATGGGCGTCTAATCCAGCGTGCGCTCACATCTATCATTTACAACTTTATGAAAGCAACCAAAAAACGCCCAGCGTTGTAATGACAATACGCTTAAATCTGCGCTTCAACAAAGTTTCTGTTAACAAAATATTGCGGCGTATCAATTTAAAATCTAATCCAAACGCCGCGGCCGGCTGAGACAAGGGGTAATGGCTACTGACGACGCGTCACGCTGAACCATTACACACGTTGATGTCGTTTTATTTTTGACATCTCACGATCTTAACACAAAACTTTTACTTACATTTATGAGCTGTGCATGGATACATCAAACTGTGCGTTGATGACGGTTAACAGAAAGTTTCTCCCCAAGCTCACCCAGCCGCCGTAATCCAGGTCGCTGTTGAACTCAGGTGAGCAAACAAACTAATACAGATGACACCACACCCACGGTGCCACCCACAGATACCCATACACCCTTAGAGAGGATATTATTGTCAGAAGAGCACAAGACATACAGCAAAACAAAGTATGGCTCCTACACGTCTGTAATAGATTATTTATAATAAGTGTTACCTTTGTGCAGAGATCGACATCGACACTGTGTCATTCCACTCAAAGTCTCTGGCAACGCGGAAAGTAGCATTAAACGTGGCCTTACATGGAACAAGAGAAAATGACGTTAGATCTGGCTCTGGGAGCGAGGCAGGCTAGTAAAGATTGTTATTCAATGAGCTTTTCAAAACTTCCACTGTGACTGTATGGAGGGTATGCGGCTGTGGTTTGACTCACAGAGGATTTGCTGCGATACACAGGAAGGCTGATGCCACAAACAGTTTTGTCAGGCACATCTTCTAGACCAGTGCAGATGTAAGTTAGTTTCTTGGTCTGGTGGGGGAAGAAAAAGGTAAAATCAAGTTTAACTGCTTTAGAGCTTCAGGTTTCAATGCAGATAGAGCTTCAGTGACAGAGTCTGTCATCTTTAATGAAGTTCATGTAGCAAAAAGCAAAATCTCTCAGATGTGTCTCTAAAAGAGACATGAGTTGTTGTTTTTTTGGTTGTAAAAACTCTGCGCAGACAACCTTAGTGGAGTTTTGTATTTCCTCTACTTGTTGGGTGTCACAGAAAATGATGAAGTCAACATCTTTCCTACAGAACACCTTAAATTTTCTTATGCAAAGCTTGCTCCTCTTCTTGCTATCTGCTTCACAAGGTATTTGTGCTGTGAGTTGTTTTCCAGTCAGTCCTCCTAGTTGAAGTTATCAAGGATAAAGTAGGTAAAGTGGGCAACTTGGAAAACTATAGCTCTTTCTAGGAGTGGGGCATATCAAAAGTATTAGAAATAATCTAGCAAATTAGGAAAATTTATTTGATATATTCTAAGGAAAACCAGTTTTACCTATGAGCCTATAATAGGGCTCCTCAGTTCTTATCTGTTTCATTGATGCTTCTAAAGCTTTTGACCGTGTGAATCACAGTAAGCCATTTTTTTTAATTACTCAGAGTGGTACGTCTTTGCATTGTGAGACTCTTGGCTTATTGGTATGCTCACCAGATCATGCAGGTTTTATCAGTCATCCCCATACAGTGTTAGCAGCGTGTTAAGGAGGGGGAATTCTTGTCACTAGTTCTTTTTGAGTTGTATATAGATGATCTCTCTCAGAGACTGGATAAATTCAACACTGAATGGTTTATTGTAA
This sequence comes from Fundulus diaphanus, assembly GCA_037039145.1. Taxonomy (NCBI): domain Eukaryota; kingdom Metazoa; phylum Chordata; class Actinopteri; order Cyprinodontiformes; family Fundulidae; genus Fundulus; species Fundulus diaphanus. The sequence goes on from CM073123.1 coordinate 33,469,499, forward strand.
ATCTCTTAGTGAATCATATTATGCAGATGATCTTGTGGTTTTTATTTGTTCAAGTGTTGGTCTTCACCAGCTGTTGAATATATGTATTGTGTATGTAAAAGATCATGATATCAAGTGCAATGACTATAAGAGTGCTGTTTTAATCTGTCAAACTAAAGAGGATAAATATTAAAGATTTCCAGAAGTCAAATTGGCAGATATTGTTGGTATCAGTAAGAAAATGAAACATCTTGGTCATTTTATCACAGACAAACTAACAGATTATGATGATATTAGCAGGCAGTGTTGACCAGAAATATTTATCATGGACAGTTGGTTGAAGATAAAAAGGAACTTTTTATTTACCCCTGTTAGCTCCATTATTGAGAAGGAGAGGCCTGGAGGGTAGTGCATTGTCAGGCTGGTATTGTATGAGTCATCACCAATATTATTCAGCGTTATCAACACGCTGAATACAGTATTTTCCGTTACCAATACTTGCCCTTTCCTAAAAGAAGAAAAATACTTTTAAAAGCACAGGCCAAAGCAAAACAACAGCTCTTCTAGGTGTCTTAGAACTACTTACATGAAATTAAAATCCACTTTAAGATCAGCAATGCAGATTTCTTTTTTGGCACAACGCCTTTCAAAAGGAACCTGTAAAAGAAAAAAAAATGCCCAGAGTCCAGGGCCAAGGTAAAAATTTCACATTTTTTCTTCACATATCCAAATTTTCATGACGGTCCCCAGAACCCTTTAGTTCCTGTACCCACCTGGACCACAGCCCGTGTATAGCTGTCCATGTTAAGGATGGCACTTGCGTTCTTACCGTCGGGTTGAGAAAAGTTTAAATTGACGTCTACAGGAGATAATGTGTCTTGTACACATTTCTGGAAAACAGAAACAACAATGTGGTGACTTACTCAAATAAAGATTCTGGTTTTGTCTTTTCAGAGAAAGTCTGGGTTCAGTAAACATTTTATCGTTATTCATACATTCATGTAGATAGAATAGTTGAAGCATGTTTCTCTGCCAGTCAGCTCATAGGTGTGTGTAGTATTCCTGCTTTTCTCTTGGTTTTCAATGAAGAAACCTCGATGCATCAACCTTGTTGAATCCACGTTGAGCATCACTGAGAGGTTGATCCTTTTCTCTGCAGTGGACAAATGGGGCATTAAAATGACAAACAGACAGTAGCTGTTGGTGAAACTCCCATTTTTGAGTCCCCACCTGCTGTGCTGTTTGTTGCTTCTGCCATTTCAAAGCAAGCCTGTACGGTGACCATTGGTAGAATTTTATTCTTATCCAAGCAGTTGATCTCCTGAATGCTTATCACATTAGGATAAAATGACAGGCTAGCCTTGATATTTAGCACGGACTTGGACCTGAAAGACACCAAATAAAGCAGCTCATACATTGAGGATTTCTAAATGGGAAAACAATTTTGATGCAACTTCCCTCAAAGTGGTTAGCGTTTTAATTGGCTGTGCAGTTTTACAAAGGCAACATTTCAAATAACTCTTGTATCAGATGTTTCAGTTTGGTAAAAACCACAATTCCTATTAAAGCATCAAATCTCTCTTCATCTACAACTTTTTTCAAGAAATTGAGAAACTGAATGTACATTTTAACATGCTATATAACTTTAAGAGTGTCATGGCAGTTACAACGTTATACCTTAAGACAACTGCAGAACCTTTCGATCCCACCACAATATCTGGCAGCTGGTCAGCTCCAAGATCAATATCTCCATTAATGGCTTGTCCAAAGAACCTCAACCTGGGGTGGAAATCTGCTCCTCTGATTCTCTGGAACAACAGAAGCTTGAATATTGAAACTGTCTGAGTCACACATTTTTGTACAGTAGAAAGGTGGTTGGAAAAAAAACAATGTATGCGTTTTAGCCTTAACATTTACCAAGCACTTTGTAGCAAGATTTCACCACACTATTAAATGAGAATGAGGAGGATGTCTGAAGGGACTCGCTGAGTAAGTTGCTGGGAAGTAATTTCCCATTAATTATATTTTTAAATCAGTTTCTCAAGCAAAGGATGCCGTCGCTTGACCATATTAAACAGGTTTCCAGGGTTTCTTTTTTTCACCTCCGAAAAATTGCCAGAATTAGAAATATTCTGTCCAGGACTGATGCTGAAAAACTGGTCCATGCATTCGTTACTTCAAGGCTGGACTATTGTAATTCTTTACCATCATGATCTAAAATGCTGCAGCAAGAGTTCTGATGAAAATGAAAGAGAGATTATGTTTCTCCTATTTTGGCTTCCCTTGACTGGTTTCCTGTTAAATCAACAATGTAAAGGAGGAGGCAGACGCATTTTCCTGCTGCTCCTGCTGCTGCCCCCACCTCCCTGCTCTGTCCCTGCTTTGCTGTGTCTTGTCTTTCTGAGCTCTCTCTTCATATCACCCGAATTCTGAAAACTATGGATCTGGTCTGCTGGTCTCTCAGTGCAATTGATAAAATTTTTTCGACGGGAAGGCAGGGTAAAGGGGCCTGTCCTGTCCGAGAAGGGTATAACTGCAGACACAGCCAGCAGCAAAAACACCCCTGTCGGAACGCCCACACTTTAGGAACGCCCACACTTTAGGAACGCCCACACAGTAGGAATTATTGTTTTCGTTCCCGCAAACGATTATTAGTTTGTTGATTTGCCCATTTCAATACTTTTTCCCTTCATCTTCTTCATTCTCACTGGATTTGCCTTCTGTGACTGTCCTGCTGATTCCCTTGAACACCTTTTACTTGTCCTATCTTAAGTACATTCTGGAGAGACATCAAAGAATGGTTATGTTGAAAATGACAAATATTCCAGTGTTCAATCAACCATATTGTGTACTATGTTGATGGTCTTGATAATCAAATGTCTGATGTGGTAAATATTTTTTCTTGCTAGCTAAGTATTACATACACTGCACTGAAAAAAAACATATATGCACATTTCCTTTTACTTAAGCATAGTTACTTTAGCACAATTGTTTCATGTTAGCAGGGTAGGACATGAAACAATTGTGTTAAAGTAACTAAATATGCCTAAGTAGTTGCAAATGTTGCATGAAATCTTTAAGTGGAAAGACTCTCCCCCTTGTTTTGATATTTTCTTTAATAATTTCAAATTGTATTACTCCTCGCTGAAACTTGTTAAATCTGCATCTGCAAAATAAATAAATAAATAATATCCACAAACATGTCTAAATATCTTTTACTTTTGTTACTTGCTCCAATCCCTTTTAAATTCCTTATGGTTCTTGTCACTGTAATCTAGGGTGACCATTTCCACAACACCAAAAAAGAGGACATAATGCAGCATATCAATAAATTACTATGATGTATAGTACAACTTTGATTGGTTTAAATGTGATATCTGTGCAGCTGAATAGGAAAAAATTAATAAAAAGTCAAAAAGTGTTGCTTCACAGTATTTGTGTTTATTCAACACATTGTTGCCCTATTCGCAAGGTATTAGTTTTACCTAGGGACCACATGTGATTTGTAATAATTACGGCGCTGTATGCAGATAGATATTAACCGGCTCACGCTGTCAGGAAAAAGCAACAGCGCAAGGACTCTTCTTGTACAGTGCGATAGACAGGATTATCCTGTTCTGTCAGGATAAGGGGTTCTATTGGAGAAACAGCCTAAATATGCGACTGCATGTTCAAAAATCAAGCTAAAAAAATGCAACTCATAAAATTTACCAGCAACTTTAGAAAAAAAGCAAGCCCAGACGCGGAGTTGACAGCTCTGCTTCTGTCACGCAGCTGAAGAGCAGCGAATTAATTAAATGTAATCCCTAGGTAAAACAAGATTTCAATTTCAATTTTTCAATTTCAATTTTTATTTATATAGCGCCAAATCATGAAACATGTCATCTCAAGGCACTTTACAAAACCAAGTTCAATCATATTATACAGATTGGGTCAGATTATACAGATTGGTCAAAATGTCCTATATAAGGAAACCAGTTGATTGCATCAAAGTCCCGACAAGCAGCATTCACTCCTGGGGGACCGTAGAGCCACAGGGAGAGTCGTCTGCATTGTACATGGCTTTGCTGCAATCCCTCATACTGAGCAAGCATGAAGCGACAGTGAGAAGAAAAACCACCCATTAACGGGGAAAAAAAACCTCCGGCAGAACCGGGCTCAGGATGAACGGTCATCTGCCTCGACCGACTGGGGTTACAGAAGACAGAGCAGAGACACAACAAGAGAGACAAAAAAGCACAGAAGCACACATTGATCTAGTAATCTGTTGTACATTAGATGGTAATAGTCGGTGATCTGTCCTCCCTGGATGATTTCACAGTCAACAGAACGTCAGACCAGGTGTACCTACTATGAAGAAAAAAGAGAGAGAACAAAAAGTTAAAAGCTGAAATGACAACAGTCATTTCAATGTAATGCAATGCAAATCTGGAGAACAGTAGACTGGAGAACAGTAAAAATCAGTAGAGTGAGAAAAGTAGGCCCTGATGTCCTCCAGTAGCCTAAGCCTATAGCAGCAAAACTATAAAGGTAGCTCAGAGTAACATGAGCCACTCTAGTTATAAGCTTTGTCAAAAAGGAAGGTTTTAAGATTAGTCTTAAAAGTAGACAGGGTGTCTGCTTCACGGACCAAAACTGGGAGTTGGTTCCACAGAAGAGGAGCCTGATAGCTAAAGGATCTGCCTCCCATTCTACTTTTAGAGACTCTAGGAACCACCAGCAGACCTGCAGTCTGAGAGCGAAGTGCTCTGTTAGGAACATACGGAGTAATCAGAGCTCTGATATATGATGGAGCTTGATTATTAAGGGCTTTATACGTTAGAAGAAGAATTTTAAATTCTATTCTTGATTTAACAGGAAGCCAATGAAGGGAAGCTAAAATTGGAGAAATATGATCCCTCTTGTTGATTTTCATCAGAACTCTTGCTGCAGCATTTTGGATAAGCTGAAGACTTTGAATTGCATTTTGTGGACTTCCTGATAGTAAAGAATTACAATAGTCCAGCCTTGAAGTAACAAATGCATGGACTAGTTTTTCAGCATCACTCCGTGCCAATACAGAATTGGGAATTGTGCTGCAGCCCAGCAAATTTGGAAAAAAAAATCTGTGTATCGTGGGATACATCCTAGATTCCTGGAACAGGTGGAAAATGGTGTGTTTTTTGATTTTGTCAGTTGTGAACGTTGAAGATGTATACATGTTTGGATTCATGATACTCGGATTTCTTCAATTTGGATTTGGAGGATACCTGATGTATCTGCAATTACAGAGGATGTCGGTGGCAATTATGGCCATGATCAGGCTGCCGTCCACATTTGATGGACTCACAAAGGCTGTGAACGAGCAGAGCCGCAAGCTGGATGCGATGGAACGCAGGCTGGCTGCGGTGGCTGAACTCAGAGGAGAGATGGGATAAAATCGTGGATGTGCACGCTCGCTTCAAGGTGGAAAAAGCCCAACAATTTCGGAATATTGGAATCGCCACGTGGAGCCCAGCGACAAAGACTTCAAGACTGACGGAAAAATTGTGCAGCTTACTCTCAAAACAAAAAGTGTATTTGGATTTCGGCTTCCCCACTTCTCAAAACTCCCCTGGATGTTATGGCGGGAGGGCCCAGAACTGCGTCCCCCCCGCTCCCCGCTCCCCCCTTCCCCCGTGGACACCTGTGGATGCATTCAGAACTGTGCCGGCTGATAAACTTTCCATCATGTCAAGGACAATGGCCTCTGGACAGCGTTCATGGACAAATTGCACACACTCACTCACACACACAACTGATGCAATTCTACATGGGACTCACATGTGACACCTAATGCCTCCAATGTAACCCTCTGCTGGAATGTTGTCTCGTCATATGTGCTTTTCTCGTGCTGAGTTTTTTTACATATCTCAAACTGTACCCTGTTAAGGATAAACTGTGAAATATGCCTTTTTTCCCTCTCCCTCCCCAAATGTGGCTGCTATCTTTCCACAGAGTTAAAGGCATCGCCCTAAGGAAACCGTGTCAGGCGGGGTCCTTAGGGCGCCTGACACGGTTTCAGGCAGTTGAAACTTTGGCAACGCAAGGCCTCAGTCAACCGTTCCTCCCAAATGTATGTGATGTATGTGATGGACGGTTGTACTGAAACTGTAATTTTGATTACAATGCAAATTGTTGTTGACAATAAAGATTGATTGATTGATTGATTGATTGATTGATTGATTCATTGATTGATTGATTGATTGATTGAAAATTCTTCTTCTCACATATAAAGCCCTTAATAATCAAGCTCCATCATATATCAGAGATCTGATTACCCCTGTTATGCCAGAAGATGGTTGAATATGCTTATTATTATTATTAATTATAATTTGGCATTATAATTTAAATAATAAATCATTCAACTCAAAATTCCGCTACAACAAAATATAGTTCAAATGGTGGTGATGTTAGCTATAAGCTTGTAAGTATTTATACCATTAATGCATTAGTTAATTTGCTGTTATGAACTCATTTATGCTGGGATAAATGATCTGGTCGGACTTGTGACCGACGAGGTTTATCCGGCAGGCTGTGAGAACCCCAATGTAACTGCAATTAGAGTTTAAATCCTTATTCGTCTATCACCATCCAATGATATTGTCTCTGTATTAATGTCAGATGTTAACTCCAAAGGAGGTTAGCTCTGATTTCTGAATAACCAGGCAACTGTGAATTGGATTGAACACAAAACAATGTCTATTCCACAGTGGTGTTTTATTGAACCAAAAGCAATTCCCTGTTACAGTAATTCTCTGATTCAACGACTTTGGAAATCTTACTCACTACTAACTAACACGCAAAATATATATGGAGATAAAAGAATAAACAAAACAAACAAAACGAAAGGAAAGAAAAACAAATGGATTAAAATGAGCGGTTGCAACTCTTAGTTCAGCTCACGGTTGTTTAAACCACATTCAGAACATCGGCATTTGACATAGCATTGACAGACAGAGCAGCTGTGGGAGTCCTACCGGACGCTTTGATGCCTTACAAAGCTATCAGCTAAGCTACCTACAGTGCAGTCATCCGACACCCTCCCAAGATGGCGACTATGATGACGTATGCTCTGCAAATTTGCGTGAAGCGTGAGGGGAGGTCTTAATGATGTCACCGCGCTTACGCTAAGGTGAGGTGGTACCTCGCTCCGAGAGGGAGTGGTTTACGCTCTGGTTCAAAGAGAAACCGCGAACTAAGATTCAAACAAAGCGATCAAATTCTCTGATAAGGAGAAGCAAAAAAAAAAGGGGGAAAAGCATGGAGGAAGATGAAAAGAACTGAAACAGTGACCCACGGCGGGGTTATAGATAAACCACAATCAACACAGCAAAATCAAATGTAAAATGCATGCACATACAAAGAAAATATTCAGCAAAATAATTCCAACTTCGTCGTGGAATAAAAGCATTAACCTAAGCCTACAAATTTCTACGTCTGCCCAGGCACTTCTAAACACCCTGTTGGTGAGACAGAAATAAAAGGGGAGAACCCCGTTACTTTGAGGTGGTCCGGAGTGAAAGTCCCGGCTTCGGTCCGGAGCGCTCCGGATCACGCGACGTCCTGAACGCGTCTTGACGACCGCAGGGTCCGCAGGCTGCAGCGGGGACCAGACTGAGAGAGTTCCTTCGTCTTTCTCTCTCTCTCTGGGCTCCTAGACGCTTGTTGGGCCAAACAACGCGTCGTCCTCTCTCGATCACTGGGAGGTAAGGCGGCTTCCAGTATTTGATCAGAGGGAATTAAAGGTACCTTTTTGAGTCGACCTCCTGTCTGTACAGGGAATAGTTTTGCTTCGAAAAAATCTCGGTCCAGCGAGAAACTCGAGCACGTGGCGTGGGATTTTCCCAACGGAGTTAAACAGCTGTGTGTCTTCTCGGTTGGCAGGGCGCCAGGGAAGAAGATCGATTGCGGGGTGCAACTGAGTTTTATCAACTTTACCCTAGCAACGTTATCGGTTGCTAGGGCGCCGGCCATTTTGGGCCACGTTGCATGATGGGAGTTGGTGGCCATTTTGACCACCATGCATCATGGGAAATGCAGTCTGTCACGTCCTGACATGGCACAACACCCCGTATGTTCCTAACAGAGCACTTCGCTCTCAGACTGCAGGTCTGCTGGTGGTTCCTAGAGTCTCTTAAAGTAGAATGGGAGGCAGATCCTTTAGCTATCAGGCTCCTCTCCTGTGGAATCAACTCCCAGTTTTGGTTCATGAGGCAGACATATGTTTGTTATTATTTAAAGTTATAACTTTATGTTATCTTTTTTTTTCCTTCATAGTATCTACATCTGGTCTGGCATTCTGTTGAGCTGTGACACCATTCAGGGGGACAGATCAACTGCTGTCAACAACTTCATCTTAAAGAAGATGAAGCTGGCTATATCTCTCAATGCTGTTGTCTTTCATCGTCCAGAAAGTTCACTCTCTACTTGACTGTGTTTCTTTCCTAGACACAGACACCTATGGTGCTGAGACCTATCTTCATCTGGAGCAGTATTTAGAGCTGGGTCTCCTGTGTGCTTGCTGCCAGATGGTCACCGCTTAGTTGGTAGATCAGCCAGTGTTCCTTCTAGAGAAAACAATCATTTCTACCACTTTGAGATTTTCTCCAGGATGCAGCTCCACACCAACCTCTCAACAACTGAGCCAAACCTTCCACCTACCTCATCTCCAGCTGCTACCCCCCATGAGTTTGCCTACCTCCACAACCTACCCCTGCATCCAGAGATGCCACCACTACCTTTTTCCCTCATTCCCTAATAAACTGTTGTTTTGCTCCTTCTCATACTTCTGGTTATCCGTATTTTGGGCCCAGCACCACTGGAACACAAAACTGTGAAGCCTATTAATGAAAATACTATGATCGACACTATCGAGGGCGGATGTAAGATCCAGGAGAACCATTACTGTTTATGCTCCAGAGTCTGCAGACATTAAAATGTCTCTAGAAACTGTAAGGAAGGCAGTTTCTGTGAATGTAACTTACGATATCCACGCTGAAAAATGTGAAAGAGCTCATGTTTTTTCGTAAAAGAAATTAGCTGTTCTGACACTACTTTTTCAAGAACCGTGGACATAAAAGGTACACATGACGAAGTGAGTGAGTTTTCTATCTGAAGTTGTTTTGTCATTGTTTTGGTGTGATTAGCTCACCATGATCAGTGAAAAGCTGATTTTGGACTTTGTGTGAAGGATTCCTTTTTACCGCATTTGCTAAGATACATACATGCATAGAAAGCTTTGTTAGAATGAGTTTTTGTGAAGGTGGCTTGCTTGGTAGACAGGAATGATCTGCAAAAAGACTTCTTCTCTCTAGTTGAAGACAGCCCTGATAGAACAAAAACTAATGGTAGATGTGCCGAAACTTCCCATTTATAATTTATAAGGATATTTAATAGACTGAGGAAACCTTTGTGGCATGGCCAGAAAAGCAGTAGTGATTATAAGCACTTCATGAATGGTTGCCATCACAGTGAAATTAGGTGTCCCATATTTGCAATGATCCTGCCAGGTCTGAACTGTTGTGCAGCTCCTAGTGGGAGTCTTAGTCTGGTGTAAAGGAGAACTTTCTAGAGTGTGGCCTTTGACTGGCATCAACAAAAACTTTATTTATTTATTCCAAGCATTCAAAATAAGTGATTCTGGCACAATGTCATCTGGATTTACAGCTGCGACATCATACATGATTTTTTATTTTTTTTTACCTTGAATGTAAAATTCTTCTACTGCTGTCTCAGCAAGAGTCTTTAAATACTAGAGAATCAGCTTCTGGAGGTTATTCTGCCCATTTTATATGTCACCAAAATTCAGATTTTTTTGCACCTCTCTACTTCTCTCTCTCAGCTTTTTCTTAGCATGCTTCTGGGATTAAACTCTAGATGTACTAAACGCTGAAAAGAATACACTGTTCAGCAGATCAATTTTTACTAGTTTTTGGTGAGGAAAACAATGTGTTAAAGCTCTTCAACTCATTTAAAATTTATGATTTTACTGACTTCAGAAAATGTGCAAAATATTATATAGTCTCTACTTGTATAGAGCTTTATCAAGTTTGACAACCCCAAAGAGCTTTACACTACATTCAGTCATTCACATCCTGACAGTGATAAACTGCATTGTAGCCACAGCTGCCCTGGGGCAGACTGATAGAAGCGAGGCTGCCATACATCAGCGCCACTAGGGCCCTATGACCACCTTGCCCAAGGACACAACAACTGAGATGGTCGAACTGGCAACCCGCCAGTTACTGGATAAACTCCCTAACGCCCCACATTATGGATTTCTTTTAAAAGGAATCTTAAATTTTTCTGTCACCTGGCTGGAAATGTTGCGTATCCCAACACCTTCATGTCCAAGGTAGATGTAAACTGCTCCTGTGTTATCCTCCTCCAGGGGGGCTCCCACTGCAACATCTCGCAGACCATCTCCATTCAGATCTGAAAGACTGGATATGGTGGTGCCAAATCTACCCAAGGATGGTGCTCGCACTTGAAGCACCTTTTTTAGTTTCATCTGTAAGCAGTAAGGATAATATCCAACTGAACAATAAACTCATGCATAAATAAAACTCTGTCAGCGTTTTTCTAATGACGCACCTCATCAGATAGAGAGTAGACGTAGATCATTCCCTCTTTTTTCTCCTCGGCCAGGTAAAACTGTGGCGCTCCAACCAGCAGGAAATCAGTGTTACCGTCTGAGTCAATGTCTACAGAGCACAGCTCTGCACCAAAATAGGAACCAATCTGTAACGTATGGATAAAGAGATGTTTCCTGTGCTTTTTATTTCTGCACCTGCTGCCATGATGATCCTGTGCCCAGCTTGTGTCTATCTCTGAATGAAAAAAATACCTTCAGAGGCAGACTGAAGTGTAAAAATGGGCAGCATATATTTCTATTACTTATTTATATAATCCACTAAGAAGATCACTACAATTCCCAACCTGGTCCTCTGTAATTCTCTGGACTGGTTTCCAGTCGTCGTCATCAGGTTGGAAAACTATAACCTGTCCCATGTGGTTAAAACGTGGTGCACCCGTGAAATATAGAGGTTTGCCATTCCTCTCTCCAACAGAGAGAGAGTATCCTGCAAGTGTGAATAGCAATAAATGTTCAAATGAATTTTTCTTGTACATTACACAATATATAACCCTAACAAAAGTAAACAGTCAATTTGAAACCAATCAAGATCATTCATTGATATCTCAGCTAATATTAATAATTTCTGTAAATGAGGAAATAATTAATATACCCATGTAGGAGTCCTCTTGCAAATTTGGATCTAAAATCTTTTTATCTTGTTTTTGAGGCTCATTGAGAGCTCCACGCCAGCTGTTTGATCCCACCGAGCCCAGAATCAAGGTGTCCTGTCAACAGAAAGGTCCGACATAAACATACATTTTTCATATCTGTGATGAATCATCTTTTGATTCAGAGACTCTGCAAGCATCAAATAAACAAATACATTTTAGTTTAAATAGAAGTTAAGTGTTTATATCCAGTTATTCATTCTTTCTATCCAATTCCTAACTTCCTTAACTCTTTTATCACATTTTCTAAGTGACCTGATCTTAAAATCATTGTCCTTTACAGCCATATGTGCCCCGCATCAACAGAAATCTCCCTGTATGCATGAGCTGGTATACTAAGTTGTGCTTTTTTCCATTGAAAGATTTTATTTTTCTTTAATGTTTTTAACCATTTTTGAAAATTCCACTATTTCTGTAAGTTCTTTTGAACTGTTTCTTTAATAACCTGGGGTTTATATTTAGCTATTTAGACATCAATGCCTCAAATTTCAAGAACAAAGGAGGAACCCAAGGTTGGAGAAAACGGCTGGAAGATAGCCAGATAAATAACCAAAACATTAAGATTACCAACTAAACCAAAGCATACACATCACTGACCTTGTATGAGACAGCACTGAATCCACTTTGTGACATTTGATTCGTCAGTTTATCAGCTCGACTCACATTAGATCCTAAAAGAGTTACATAAAGTAAAAAGGTGTAAATACAGCATGAACAGGAAAAAAAATATTTAGTGTCCTCACTAATCAAAATTGGGAACAAAACTGAAAAAAACAAACATAGAAATCAGATAATATCACCTTCAATAGTAAAGATCTGTTTTTGTAAATTTTCCAGTAATCCTTGGAGTCCATCATAGTTCTCAATCTTGAAGACATTCTTTTCTTTTGGCTCTGATGCAAGTTTTCGTAGATTGTTTAAATCAACTTTTTTGACCTGGAATGAAAAGAACCAATATATCTTTTCACACCTGATGTCATTAAAACTCCCATTTGGTAGGTGTTGGCAATTGAAACAAGGAAGCAAACTGTCTCCTGTAAAGAGCAACAATACATATAATTGGTCTGCATTAGCGGTCTGATTTAAAAGGCACATGTCAGGCTTTTTAATGCATTCCTTTTAACATTAAAATGAAAATTGAGTTGTGGTCTATATAAAGTGGAACTGAAATGCTTTGGTATGAATTCATCATTATTGTTGCCCTTCAGTCCCTCTTTTGCCCCTGTTCTCAGGTGTATCTGAAGCCGAACAAAGCTGAACTAAGATATACGGCCAGAAACCTTAGTGTGTAATGATGAAGCCGCCTGAAGCCGAACTAGCCGTGATAGGCGTAGTAATACGTATGCCACGCCAGTGGGTGGTGCAGCACCAAAGCAAGGGAAGTAAAGATAATCACACTACGCATGCGCGGAGTTCCCTGCTGATGATCTGATTAACTGTGTAAAATGTAGTTTTCAAACTGCATTTCACACTGGTGGTGAAAATGGAGTAGCAGAAGATGTTGTAAAATCCATAGTAGGTTTAAAAGCCTGTGCAGCACAACTGCAACTATGGAATCATTTTTTTTGTTGTTGTCTACGTCGGCTCGCATGTAAAAACGCGTCACTGTTTAGCCAGTTATGGGTATAGGGGTTTCAAGATGGTGGTGCCACAGGGGGTGGCTTCAAACATATACACTCTGGGAGCTGGTTTCAGATGTAGTCGGTTTTGTGGCCGCTTCATTGTGATGGGACCTCTGTGCAGCCACAGTGAGTTCCCCACCCCACCATGCTCTATGTGGCTTTGTATTTCGACCCCACTGTGTTGAATCGCGCCGCCGGGTTAAAGCCTTTGGTCAGCTTGGCCTCGCCCGTCCGACATCCTGCAACACTAACACTTTCCATATTTGGAAAACGGTGTTTGACTGGTTTTCCAAATATGGTTGTAGCCAATCAGAGTGAAATCAACTGGGTAGTAGCTGCATATCATTACCGCAACCAACCCTTTTATTGAGGAGGGACATTTGGCCTGACAAAACAAAAAACTGACGTTATTCTTTTATGAAATTGTTTGGAGAGACAGACAGACTAAAGGAGAATTTAGAGAGGCCAATTAACCTAACAGTCATGTTTTTGGACTGTGAGAGGAAGCAGTACCCGGAGAGAACCCATGCATGCACAGTGAGAACATGCAAACTCCATGCAGAAAGATCCAGGGTTGGACTCAAACCCAGAACCTTCTTGCTGCAAGGCAGCCACTGTGCAGCCCTTCTGTGTTTTAATAGATGCTAAATTATTACATGCTCCATCAGTGTTTTACCAGTTGCTTTCAATAACTTTAAACAATCAAATATGCAAGAATACCTAAAACTTATTTTACTTGATAGAGCAGATGAACTTTAGGTACTACAATAATGAAAAAAGCCAAACACTTAAATACTAAAGATTTTTGGCCTGTTGGGCACCTACAGACAGGTTACTTGAAAAGCTATTTCACAATTAATGTTGCTCAGTTTCGCAAGTAATTAGGCAGAAACAAATTAATTAGCACAGCAGCATCTTTTAGTCCATTAATACAGAAAAACTTACCCCAATGACAATTCGAATGATCTTTTTACGTTCATAGGTTTCAACACTCTTGAGTCTTGTATCATGATCACTTGGATCTCCATCTGTGATTATCACCACAGCTTTAGTTGCATCTTTTGAGGCTCCTGCTGCTTGGTTTTCCAAGATTTCTGACCTGAAGAAATGCAGACATTTAGTGTTGTTGAAGATAAACAAAACTTCATCAACAAACACTAACACATATACTTTAAGGACTTTGGCAAAGGACATGGTCAAAGTCTTCTTGTGGTTCATTGCTAAATGTTTCAAATGTAACCAAACTTACAGCGTAAAATGAAGGGCTTTGTGGGTTTTGGTGAGAGCCTTCATATGCTGTTCTTCATCAAGTTTCTTTATAGCAGTGCCAGAAACATAGTCATTAAAGTCAAACACTTTCCTGCAATCTGTTGAGAACTGAACTGCTGCACACTACAGGAAAACAGACATTATTGATTTAACATTACATACAAAATATACTGTCGATCATAGCCTGACATACAAATACATTTAAGAAATTATTGATGAAGTAGTGTAATGACCTTGAAAGTTGAGTTTTTAAGGCTCTTCATTACGTTTTTTATGAATATTTTATTTTCGTTAAACTCTGCTCCAGTCATGCTCTCGGATCCATCAAACAGAAACACAAGGTCTACTGCCTTTTTTGTGCACTCTGAAAAAAGGTACAGAAAGTTAGAATACCACATAAATCAGCATATAAATACTGGGAACAGTATGTATTCTTGGGGTGAGACAACCTTACTTTGGAACAAAGGTGTAAATGAAGACAGCTGCTGAAACTCATTGGTGACATTATAACACAAACTGTTCAGGTAGACGTTCTCATCGCATGGATGAGCCAGACTTGGACTGCAAGCCTAAACCAGAACAAAACATGTCAGACAAATTGGATTGAACTCTTTTAGACATTTGCTTTGCTCCAAAACATTGCAAACGTTTTGTGATTTCTTACAATAAATCGGGTTCTTGTAGAATCTGCAGCTATTGACAAACCGAGATGCCTGGCTATATGTGGATATGTCTCAGAAGAATCTGTAAAAAAACATTTGGTTACAGTTATGGGTTAGGGTGTCTAAAACTTTACAGAGAAAACTTGGTTTGATAATGAAAGGCTAGTAAACAATCGCATAGATTCTTACAATTATTTTCACTTTCTTTTAATCTAAGATCATATAAACCGAAAAAGATTTATGTTTTTTTATTATTAGCTTTCTTTAATTAGTCAATATACCATGCATTCCTGGAATCCGGTTTGGTTTGCTGTGCTTTAAAGGTGACATTTCATGCTTTTCAATTCTTCCTTTTCACATGTAAGTCATTCAGTTGTGGTCCATATAAAGTGGAACTTCAATGTTTTGGTCTAAATTCATCGTTATTGTTGCCCCACAGCTCCTCTTGTGCCCCTGTTCTGAAGTTCACCTGAGAGCAAGTCGTTAACTCTTCTTTAAATCTAAATGAGGAACTTTACACCCTGCCCACCTCCAGATTGCAGATCATTCCACTCCACCCCGTTCATAAATTTTTGTAGTATGCTGGAGGGCAGTGTAATGAACTGTATGGGTAAATACACCCAACATCCAAACATTTTGACTTATCCACTGGTAGCTTCGGCATCCTTGAGCTTGGCCTATTTGTTTTGGGGTGAGGTGAGGTGGTGGTGGTGTGTGTGTGTGTGTGTGTGTGTGTGTGTGGGGGGGGGGGGTTCTCTGTTCAAAGGCACCCTAGCTGTCAACCGCACGGGCTCATTTTTGTCACAGCAATGTTTATGTGTAGCCTTTTAATCACAATCATCAGAACAAGTCGAACTGTAACTCGCAACAAGAATATTTTTTTAATATGAATGTACTCTTTTTCCACAGAAAGGAGCGGAAAGGTATTTCTCTGTGCTTATCAGTGGTAAAGTTGGTAAAATAAATTGCTTGCTCTCTGATCATTGAAGTTCACACATCTGCGGTGCTAAAAGTGTACAGGCTAACTGTCACCTGTCATCGCTATTCAAGTCATTTATCAGGAAAGATGGACATTAATAAAAGCAACTGCTTTATGAATACTGACCATGACAAAAGTAAATCATATACACTGGCACAAGGACACAGTGCAGAAACAAACCTTTGGTGTCCTTTATTATTGTAATTTGTAAGAAAGAGGTTATGTAGGCATATCTGTATTTTTGTGTGTGAAAGAGTGCATTGCATGGTGTGCATTGGGCCATTAAGTGGGTAAGATGTGGTGTTTGTGGGCTCCATGCCCATTGCACTCATATGGCGTACTTGGCGTAAATAAATGTTGCTAGTTTTTTGTGCATCACGCGTATGACACGCGTTGAAGTAGTGTTTGTGTGGGTCAGGTGCGGTGATGGTTTTGTGCGCACCCTCCGATAAAATCCTGAAGGCGCCAAGATATAAGTATAATAGTTAACAACAAACTTTCAAGAAAGTGAACACAAGCATTTATTCATTTCAATAACCGACTTCCCATTAATCATCGGGTGGTTGACTAGCACTGAGTCACTAATGTCCCCCCAGCCTGCAGAGTTTGCGGGGCCAGTAGAAGCGGAGCAATAAACAGAGACACAGATATGGAGCCAAGTTAGATTACACATTCTTAAAACAGTTGAAACTTTTTCAAACTTGCAACACAGCAAGAAAATTTAAAGTAACATTTATTTCTGTCATTTGTAAGTATTTAGCCTATTAGTTGATGTGAGAAGTGACTTGGGAAGTTGTGAACTCTTAAAGGTGCTATGACATTGTTGTATAAACCATTTCATGTAATTGATATTGCTGCATATGTAAATTCTCCAAAGAATTTCCTAACCTAAAGCTTGGTGTTTGCCAGACTAAACGTCCCTCCTCAGTAAAAGGGTTGTTTGCGGTAATATGTGGTTCTACCTAGTTGACTCTGATTGGCTACAACCAACACTGTGCGTTTTTAAGCTTTCTGCACGTTTCGTGCTGCATATTTGGTTTGAGGCGCGTTAAGTGCCTCTAAAACGGGTGGCACAAGCCGGACGCGTGGCATCAACCAATCAGAGAGACTCCACTATGTGATGTAGTGGAGGATTTTCCGACAGGACAAATATTTTTACTTCGGATCACTGATAAATGTTAACATTGAGCAAGCTGAAGAGCACCTGTCCATTGATGGACAGATGCTCTTCAGCTGAAATGGGGCGCCTGTAGTTGGTGTCCTGGTGGGAGATGGGAGCACCAATGCGGATCAGTAGGTTGTCAAATTGGGCTCAGGTAACGCGTAAATAGCGCTGAAAGCGACCCTAGCGCGCAGCTCCTGCAGTAGGTGGTGAAACTCACCAAACTCAAAACACCTCTGAATTATGTGGTAAATTCTGACATGGCGCAGATTCATCCATCCATCCATTTTCTAACACGTCTATCCTTGTGGGGTTGCGAGGGATGCTGGTGCCTATCTCCAGCTGTCAATGGGCGAGATGCGGGGTACACCCTGGACAGGTCACGGCACAAATTATGTTATATTATTCAGTAAATAAAGCCAAGCCTTTCTGATGCTCAAAAGGTGTTTGGTCTGAACGCAGCATCAGACATGCTAGTGTGACTCGCGGCACTGGGGGCAGGAGGGGAGCGGGACGGCTGTTTGTTTAATGGTGCGCTCTGATTGGAGAATACGACTTAGGTAGAAAGACAACCTGTTTTTTGATCTGACTGTTTTTGAGCAAAGCAACAAAGCTGACCACCCCTGAACACTTCTTTTGATATTCAGTTTTGTTATAATCAGTGCCTAACAGACCATATTATACCCCCAAAACCTCAGAAAAATTCAATTTGTTGTCATGGCTCCTTTAACAAGTCCAAAATTAACCAGTACGAAAAAAAACATAAAACTTAGAACAAGTTCTGTGTTGTTGGAAGCCATTTTCCTTTTCTTCTATAATGCAGTAGTGGTTAAATTTGAAATGTGCGTATACCATTAGGACTGAACCACTTTACAGTTTCATCCTGGTCATGCTTGAATATTCCACCTGATCCATTTAGCCGCCGCGGCGCGGTGACAATGATCCTGTAAACCATATTAATGTCAGTGAGATATCAGGAGGAACATGAAACAAACAGGAAAGGGTTTGCTCTTATATGATGAAACAGCAAAAGAGCTTAAACCACAAACAGCTCTAAAGATAGATGTCTAAAGCTCTATATAACTTTATCAATGTTGGTGTCTCTGCATGTATGTCAGTCGTACATTTTGGCAGAACCAGCTAACTAGAGATGCAAACTCACCCTTTATTCCTGGGCGACATGTACTGAAGCACTTTGTACCCAAAAAAATCTTCCGGGTCTCCAGAATGAACAGTAGGATTTGCCGTGTCAATGTTGAAGGCTGAAGAAACTGGGATGGCAGCAGCTGAAAAGCATGAAAGATAACTTTTACAAGCTCACAAAAGAAGCATGACGAGAATTTTTGCCTTACCCTGTTGGTCTCTCCTGTTGGTTTCTGTTTCTGTTTCTCTCCTGTCTGCCTCTGTCCCTTTGGAAACCTCTGCCTTGATGTGTGCCTTATTGTGTATGACCCAAACCTGGACTACAGATTCCCTTTCTGTCTCTGCCTCACACCTAATCTGCCTGAAACGGATCATTTATTCAGTAATTCAGATCACTCAAGTGGAGTCCTCCGACCCACCGATCAAGACCAGTGAAACCTCCCGGCTTCTGAAAAGTTTAGTGGCTTTTATTAAGTGCACGTATAACACTGAGTTGGTCTCAGCCACTAGATTTGTTCTCCTCCTTGCAGTGGTTCCTGAGTGCGCTCCAGTCAGTTCCTGTTCCAGCAATACTAGTATTTAAATAAACCTTTTGAAACCATTCCTGTTGGCTGCCTTATCGGTCTCCAGGTTCTGAATTATTAATTAGATTAATTTGTTTGGATGGATACAAACTTATAACAAAGTCTGTTACGATTTCCGACTGATGGGACCAATCACCATGATGCAATATTATCTGTCAATCTAACACGTATTTGCATTGATATCAACTCACAAAAACTTTGGATTTGCTCTCAAGAGGAAATCTATTCCTCTTCTTTCTTTCATAGGTCATGCGCCCGCCACATCGTCTTTGACCTTGCTTCTTTGAAAAGCCCAAAGTTGCCTGTGCAGCCAGCTGTAGTCTGTATTTCTTTATAATTTTTCCCATTGTTGTTTTTGCAACAATTTTCCTCTCTCTGTCATTTTTTGGAATTTTTGTATTTATTTCTGATTTCGTCAACAATTGATTCTTGTAATGGCCGCTGTCTCCTTACAGCGGTAAGTGTCAGACGGCACAGCAGTGCGTTCACAGTAGAATGTGGGGATTTTCTTTACCCCTGCCATGCGTTGCCATCTCTTTTCATGTTTTTCTTTCCTTTTTTTCTTTCTTCAATATAGCCTTTAGATTTTCAATCTCATTTTTGAAGTCTTCTTCTCCCTTGCCTTACATTTCTCCGTCCAACAACATATTGACTAATACAGAAAAAGTATATAGTCAACATGTAAAAGTACTGTACTAATGTATCCAACAATTCTTCATTATGGGTTAGTGATCATTGGCACATGGGTTCTCCTAGCTCTGGCACTATCGCTCTGTTTTCTCTTCTTTTCTCGGCATTCCTTTGTTTGCACTCTGTTCTCCCTTTCACTGAGGCCTTTCCTTCTCCTTCCTCTCTGTCCCTTTGCCTTTTATTTTTTTCAGGTATTGGTCTCTTCTTTCAGGGTCTGCATCACGACGAGCCCTGTAGCTCGTCGTGAAAGCTAACCTAGCATGTTATTAGGTTTAGCTGTATCTGTCTGCAGCTCCAAACAGCTTCTACTTCGTCCTTCAGTCACAGCATGGACAGTAGTAAAGATTTTTTAATCAGTGTCAGTCAAAAACTATAAAGTGCATTGTTGAAATGTAGTTACGAGGTGTGTTGTTGAGGCTTAATACACAGAAAACTGGGACAGAAGTAGGGCAAACAGTTCGTTGTTTATTGTTTAACAGTCCATTAGCTTTAGCTTTACCTTGAGGGTACATGCTAGTTTTTGTTTTACTTCATATTGGCAAATTGGTGTACGTCACTGATATTGACTTTATGCAAGTCTCGGAGGAAGAGAGTGTAAAAAAAAAGTGCCATTGTTTCTCTACCAGGGAAATAGGTACTGGAAGTACTTGTAGTAACTCTTCTTAAAGCGGAAGTAGCGTCAAGACATTCGATGCAACGAGTCAATTGGAGAATTTGAGTAGTTGGAAAATTGTGTGGGTTTGAATAATTTTTTTTTTTACACAAAAGCACTGTCAATTCAGTGAGCTGCTGTAATGTTGCTAGACCCAGCACACAAACACCGGGTCCTTCAAAAGATGCAGCCCTGAATTAAGACCTTCAGGTCTGACTTGAAAGTCTGTCTTGGATTGCTTTGGTCTGGATAAAGAAGCAGCCAATCATCCTGGCCGCCCCACTCTGTTTGGCAGGTGAAGTAATTCTGCTGAAAAGTGTCATTATGAAATAAAAAAGGCCATTATGAAAAACACCATTATGAAATAGAAGAGGACTTTTTAAAAAATGACAATTCGAAATAAAAACTGATGGAATTAAATAAAAAAATACCCAAACAGAAAATTCATATTATTGTAAAAAATATTAATGTGAAACAATTATATAACAAATTTTAAAAGAAGAATGAAAAATATTTCATCATAATGAGATGATCATTTTATAAGTATCCCATTATTTCACAATTTTACTGTCACTTTAAAGATTTATATTTTATTTACTTAAGTAGATCCATTTTCATAACTATTTATTTATTTCATTTTGACCACTTTGGTGTTCCATACTCTTACAGGTAAGCATTTAAATCAAAAACAGAATTCTTCTAATTTTAAAATAATAACATATGACCTGTTCATCATAGTCTCATGCCTGATTTTCAAAATTTTCAAAGGCGTATTTTTAAAATGATATGGAAGGATATTTTCATCTTGCATCGATATAATTGGGTCATTAGTCATTTAATCTATATATCAATGTGTATCAATGCATTGTTACACCTATAGTATTTAGGACAAATAATGTCTTTTTCCATCTCCACACACCATTTCTTCTTTATCAATAATAGAGGGTCCCTTTTTAAAACAGAAAAAGAAAAAAGAAGCTTAAATCCCCCTCCATCTCTAGACCGACTAAATTATCAGCACATTCTTCTTGTTTTCAGTATTAAAGCTTTTACATAAAATGCAGAAAAAATAAATGTTATGATATAACAAAGTGGTCAACAGTGTACCATTTCTGAATTATCACCACATTTAAACTTCAAATAAGAGATGCTTGAACAAAAAGGGGAACTTTAGTAGCAAGCACAAGCTCTTGCCAGAGAGTCTGTTGGGTAAATCCATGAAGGTGTCATTCAGTGGAAAAGAAATTCAGGGTTCACTTTAGTGAAAACCACTGATGCAATGTTGTACAAGCTCTGCTCTGAATACGTAATTGATTTTTGAAATCTCTTTGATTAAACTATAAAGTCCTGCACAAGAAGAGAGGAACTGTCTCCGTCTGTGTATTTGTATTAAACGAATGTTAAAATTAACCGAAAGTGAACAGAATAGGCGCACATCAGCACAAATTGGAGATTTAAAATGACATGACCTCGGTAATGAATGTTTACCACAAAAAACACGCATTTTCCAGAACCCTGTCTGCAATCTTTGCAAAGTATTGTGCATTACTTGATAAGTTATATACAGAAATATTCTCAAATTTTAACAAAAGTCACTAACCATTTAAGACCAACAATCTAATTGGTGGTAAGCACAGTAACACACAAACACACGACTTGGTGGCAGGGTTTCAAAAAGTTTGAATGTCTTCCAACAATTGCTGGACAAAAGAAAATAGCTCTTCTTGCCCATAGTTTTATTCACAATGCCTTCAGCTGCAAATGTAACTTACTTTGTTATAGTTGAGTGCTCCCAAAAAACTGGAAGTCACACAAAAAAACATCCATTGTTTTGACAGATGTTGTCAACCTAGATTGATTTTGTGCTACTTAGTATTTGTGTTTAAAAACGCACACAAAGTCTGCAATGTACCCATGGATTACACCCTTTTGTGGTGAAAAAATTCAATATTTTAAAGTCTATATTGTTTCATTTCAGTCTATTAACAGAAATCAAATATAAAAGTATAATCTATCAAAATCTGAGACTAAACCACTCATATAATTTTAAAATCAAAGTAAGTAGTGATTACGTCAAGTGTTCTGTGCTCTTCACGTGATCATTACACCTTCTGATCAAAACCCTAATTTACCCCATAGTTATTTTTTAGGTTAATCATATAAATTAAAATAGATGCCTATATATTTTTTAATTTACCTGCCAAGGCCATGTAGAGAAGCAGGTAGAAGCGCTGTGGGTTGTACATCTTGACATGAACTCAGACTGAAGACAATGTGTCTCAGTGTAAGTGTGCAATCATGCACGTTAGAAAAATGAGGTGTGTCTTTTGAAAAGGGAAATCCTGCCTATTATCCGGAATCAAACGATAAGAATAACAATCACAGAGATTGTAGTCTGGAAAATTAAAATGGAGGGAGGAGGGGGGGAGGGGGGCTGAGATATTTCATGGTCCTGACCTTTTCTGCCTCTGAAACTTACTTGTGAACAACTGAAACTTCAGATAACCATTTTACCTTAGTTGTTTTTTCTGTTTCATATTATTTTAACACAAACCCCAGTGCTCTGGACGTGATGAATCCTGAAGTCAATGCCCATCGTCACCTTGTGGGGACGCTGGACACAACGGGAAGGGAAATGCACCACCCTGCACCAGATCCAGCAGTGAAGTTCCTGCAGAACAGAAAACTAAACAGAACTCTGAGTCCAAAGACCCGC
Organism: Fundulus diaphanus; assembly: GCA_037039145.1. Classification (NCBI taxonomy): domain Eukaryota; kingdom Metazoa; phylum Chordata; class Actinopteri; order Cyprinodontiformes; family Fundulidae; genus Fundulus; species Fundulus diaphanus. The sequence continues at coordinate 33,492,282 of CM073123.1, forward strand.
CCAGAGCTTCTGACTTCTCTCCTATTTGAGACCATGAAAAGAGACTGTTCTCCCTGCTACCTTCTGGGAAGAGGTTCCGCAGCATCCGCTGCAGGTCCACCAGGTTCTGCAAAAGCTTTTTCCCTGTTGCCATCAGACTGTTGAACTGCTGAACTCTAAACTGGACCCTGCAACACATTTGCACATTTGCATCACTGCATCTCTATCTAGCATTACAAATGCTGCCGAACTTGTAGTTTCTAAATGCATTTTTGCACAAATGCCTTTTGCACCATCATTTCTGCACATACAAATGGTTTTAAAAATTCTCCTGTACACCGTGATCGCACACTGTTCTCTTCTCCTGCATTGTTTACATTTCAATTATTTACTTTTTAATCACTGCTGCAATTTTCCTGCATTGTTTACATTTCAATTGTTTACTTTTTAATCACTGCTGCAATGTATACTGTAATTTACAAGCTGTATGCAACGACATTTCGTTCTGTATGCACTCTGTACATACAAAATGACAAATAAAGATGTCTAAGTGTCTAAGAAACAAGCCAGAGACTGTTAAAATGTGGTCAAACCTATGGGGAGAGGTAGGAAACATGGCTGTGGCAGAGGAAAACAGAGTCATATGAACCCAGATGTGTTTTCACTGGTGAGGAAAGGGAAGTTGGAAAGAGGAATGTGCAGTACTTGCAAAATATTGACTTACTGGGAGAGTGGAGGATGATCACGTTCTCAGTGTAACTATAATGGTGAGGTGTAACACACACACATACATAGAACGTAAACAAAATACAAATCAGAGGTATTTTGGATGAGTGGCAGAAGTATGAAAGTGATTGAAAGCCTGCTGTAATGTTTCTGACTGAGAGAAGACATTGTCATATAGCTGCACATTCACAATGTGCATTTGAGCAATATTTCGTTGCAAAGCTCCGTGTAGAAACAGAAGACAAAAAGAAACATATGAATATTAGTATTTCTCAATTGTCAGGAATGTAAAAGCAAACCAAAAGAGACATTTTGTATGTACAGAAAAGTTATTTGTAAGGCAATAAGAATAGTGCAAGTTTGCTTAGCAGCAGGATGTATTGCAACCATGGAAGGACCACCATATGACTGTGCAGACAGTAGTTACTCTGTGCAAAAGGGTTCAGTGTCCATGTAAAGTGACTAATTTTGTATGTATGGGTTTGTCAGTCTTATAAAGTGTGGAATGAAGCTCCAGTGGAATCTGGTTGTTGCATTTGAAGCTGCTGAGCTCTCACTAGAGGCCAGCAGGTCATCTCCCTTTGTATTTTCTCCCCAGTGATTTGCAGAGTCCAATTAATAACCTCAATACGTACCTTCCTATGTGCCTTAACATATCTCCTGAAACCTCCCAGGACAAAGCTCCGTACAATGGGAGATCAGGCGCTCTGCTCAGCTGCTCCCAGTCTGTGGGACCATCCGAGGACACCACAGACAGTGGATGCTTTTAAACATGGCCTTAAAACCCACTTTTTAGGACAGCTTTTGATTGAACTCTTGCTCCTTTTTGATTATTTTTTTGTTTATTTTATGATTATTTTTATTGTATTTTATCTTTTTATTTCACACTCTCCATGTATATTTACCACTATTAAGGCTACAGTTTGGGCCAGTGCTGGGGATTTTGAGCCAATCCCCTGTCTTCACTCATAATTGCTAGAGGAAGAAAGGAAGATATCTCACTTCCATATCAGACGGCCCTTTTAACAGATGCTCATGACCTCTCTGATGCCTCTGAGAGCTCTGACAACATGCTGAATTTTATTGCTTTCTTCATTATACTAGTAAGCTTACTTGTTTCACATTTTTAAGCCCTTCACTCCAGGATGTTCGTATGGAGGGGCAAATTACACACAGAAGGGGATGATTTAAGGATTATTGTTGCCTTACATTTCAGAATTTAATAAATTCTTAAATTTTGTCTGACTTTTTTATTGGGTGATTCATATTCTATCCTGTGATGCCTGCATTGGTTCATGACTCCACAATTGTTTAGGAGTTTTAATGTTTTTCCCAGTCGCTGGCTGAATTGTAGGAATGGGTGTGTATATGATTTAGCTTGTAACAGTGCGGGTCTAGTTTATTATAAAAGGGCAAAAGAATGTCCCCTGCTTCAGTCTATTTTTACTGCGGCTCAAGATGCACCAAGTACAGCTCTCCCTATCCAGGATAACACAATGCAGAAAGTTGTAATCTTCTGATAACGTGACAGCTTTATCATCTGTTTCTTAAGATATGGCTTGACAGATATTGTTACAACTGTATAAAAGCGTAACTATTGCATGTTTAAATCTAGCCAGAACACTTCCTTGAAGGAGTAAGATAGCATTACATTTTGCACTGACATTTTTGATCTGACTCATTGTACAACTACCAACACATTAGATGCCCATGAATTGTACACTGTCTTATGTATACATGCATCACGTATAAATAATATCCATTTCACTCTAATGAAATCTGATGGACAGAGTGAACTGTTAACATAGATTAGGAAAAGTGAAGAAAGTGTGTTTAGAGGCCCATGATAGTATCATTTTGTGCTGGAGATCACAAGTTCAGACCTTTGTAACTATTTAAAAAAAAATCTGTTGCTATGTTAGTTACACAATAATTAAAAGCCGGTTTAAAAATTTTACTGGTATATATACTCCAAAAACATTCCCTGGTGTTCTGTTTATACATCACTGGTGGCAGCTCTGTTAAAGATTGATAAAAAAAAAAACTGTGGCATCGTTTGGACACAGTGCAACAGAGGCAAGAAAGAGGCTAAATGTAACAGCAGATTTCACTGTATAAATCCTGCACTACCCTTCAGAGCCTAATATTAGCAGAATGCAAAATCCACTGGAGTACCGGGAGAGCCAAAAACTACTGTACCCTAATTTACACAATCTTGTACTTGCATTTTTGTGCATGCCAGAATCTTCAGTGCCATGTGAATGAGTGTTTTTAAAGGGCAAATAATATAAATAAAAAAGCAATTAAAACCAAAAACTGTTGAGAAACTCTTATTTCTGAATAAAATCTTCCATTTAGAATATCATTGTCCACAATAATATCCAGATCCCTCTTCCAAGTTGCACCAGCACTTTCACTGTCTGTCTGCTTAAACCCATGCCATTTTACTAAAGGGGGAACATACACAGCCTGCCATATACGATTGTGCTTTTCTTAGAAAGATTGCTCACAAAATATGTTCAAATTTTTTTTATTGTACACATGTGATAATAAGAGAAATTAATGGTTATTACTTTTTATTGATCGTTTACAAGGTTCTAAAAGAATATAAATACAGGCAAACATCATAGATTATATTGCTGACTGGGTCTATGCACTCTGCCAGAGGGTGGTTTTGTGTACTAATGAATTAACCCTTTGCAGTCAAATTTATAAATATGTATTCTGATAGTTTTTGAACAGCAATGGTTGAAATGCAAACAAATACAAAATGTGTCTCATTCTAGGTTTACCTAAATGGCTTACCACATTAGGTAGCCTACTCCAATGCTTAAAACTATCAATGGTCTCTGTGCCAGTTGTAAAATTCAATACAATTTTATTTATATAGCAACAATTCACAACACATGTCATCTCATGGCACTTTACAAAGTCAAATTCAATCAAATCCTACAGACAGACTGGTCAAAAAGTGTTCTATGTAAGGAAATCCAGCAGATTGCATCAAGTCTTGACAAGCAGCAGTCACTGTGTAGAGCCACAGTGGACAGTCGTCTTCATTGTCAATGGCTTTGCAGCAATCCCTGATACTGAGCAAGTGACAGTGGAGAGGAAAACTCCCCTTTAACAGGGAGGAGAACCTCCAGCAGAACCAGAACCTGGCTCAGTGTGAACGGTCATCTGCCTCTACCCACTGGGGGTTAGGGAAGACAGAGCAGAGACACAAAAAAGCACAGAAGCACACATTGATCCAGGAATCCTTTCTATGTTATATGGTAATGGCAGATGATGAGTGTGGCGTCACAGCTAACAAAATGCCAGACCAGGTGTACCTACTATAAAGAGAACAAGGCAGAGAGAACATAAAATTAAAAGTTGAAATAATAACAAAATGCAAATTGGAGAACAGTAGGAAAACTCAGCAGAGTGAGAGAAACTCAGCAGAGTGAGAGAAATAGATCTTGATGTCCTCCAGCAGCCTAAGCCTATAGCAGCATAACTATAGATAGCTCAGGGTAACATGAGCCACTCTAACTATAAGCTTTGTCAAAAAGTCTTAAAAGTAGACAGGGTGTCTGCTTCACGGACCAAAACTGGGAGTTGGTTCCACAGGAGAGGAGCCTGATAGCTAAAGGATCTGCCTCCCATTCTACTTTTAGAGACTCTAGGAACCACCAGCAGACCTGCAGTCTGAGAGCGAAGTGCTCTGTTAGGAACATACGGGGTAATCAGAGCTCTGATATATGATGGAGCTTGATTATTAAGGGCTTTATACGTTAGAAGAAGAATTTTAAATTCTATTCTTGATTTAACAGGAAGCCAATGAAGGGAAACTAAAATTGGAGAAATATGATCCCTCTTGTTGATTTTCATCAGAACTCTTGCTGCAGCATTTTGGATCAGCTGAAGACTTTGAACTGCATTTTGTGGACTTCCTGATAGTAAAGAATTACAATAGTCCAGCCTTGAAGTAACAAATGCATGGACTAGTTTTTCAGCATCACCCCTGGGCAGAATGTTTCTAATTTTGGCGATACTCTGGAGGTGAAAAAAGGAAACTCTGGAAACCTGTTTAATATGGGATCTAAATGACATGTCTTGGTGAAAAATAACACCAAGATTTTTTACTTTATTACCAGAGGCCAAGTTAATGGCATCCAGATTAAGTGATTGATTAAGAAGTTTATTTTTTGAGGACTCTGGTCCAAAGATGACAACTTCTGTCTTGTCAGAATTTTAATGGAGGAAATTTAAAGTCATCCAGCTTTTGATGTCATCAAGACATGACTGCAGTCGAAGTAATTGGTTGGATTCATCAGGATTTATGGATAAATATAGCTGAGTGTCATCAGCATAACAGTGGAAATTAATCCCATGCTGTCTGATAATTACAAAGATAACATTTGCCTGTTTCAAATTTCAATATTATTTCAAAGAATTCTTGTGAAAGATACATTTCATCTACAATTTTGAAGTGAATTTCTTTAAATTTAGAGGGAATTTTGAATTTCAAAAATTTGTTCTGGTTGAACAAATTTCACATTTGTTAAAATTTTAAAAAAATGGACGTTTAGAAGACCCAGAATGCATCTCATCAATTAAAAGTTTTATCAATGCCAGATTACTACACTTTTTTGTCAACAAAATGTATGTCATTGGTTTTTATTTCAGGCATTTTAGGAGATAGATAGATAGTGAAGACCTGAGATGTTCCAGGAGACCGGGCAGTCCAAACCTAGCCTGGGTGCCATTCCGAACTTTAGTCCCGCCCACAACGTTTTAGGTCGGGAAGTTCGGTCTGGTATTGCTCAATAGTAGTGCGAGTATGCTCGCCCAATATCTGGCGGGCCAATCAAATTGTCAGGGCGGGCTTTATACGATGATGGACAGATGATCAACAGTAACGTAATCATGTTTTAAACATAGTAGGTAACGTTGTACGTTCTGTTGACAACAACTATGCGTCGCTTAACATACGTCACACACTCCGTTGCTCTTATTGGTTGTAGGTCTATCCAATTGAGTGCAGAGGCATTTTTTTTCCTGGTTCGTTCGAAACACGCCCCATAATCACAGCTCTATGGAGCAGTATCAGACTCAAATTCTGACTAGAATTGAGTATGACCATGTCAGGCTAGTTCAAACCCACCCTTACAATAAGAAAACCAGGTACACAGTCACATTCACACGTTCCCACCCTAGTGCCCCCACATGCATACACTCTTACCCACACACCAATAAAAAGGGGGACACAGTGCACACACTTGCACTCACCACACACATCCTATACTCCTAGGTCCAGGCACGAGCACCCCAGAGGGGCATCCAGTCCCAGCCCCGGGAAGTGAACCCCATCATCAGGATGGGTTGGGGGGGCACCACCACCACCACCACAACAACCCGACCTACCCGGTCCATATTCCGGTCACGACCTCCCACCCCGATCCCAGCCCAGATGACCCACAGACCCATCCAACCGGAGATGGGACCAACATGAACCGAACGGGCCAGCCAACCAAGACGCCACCCCACGTTCCCTGAGGCGCTGCCTCCGCCACACCCTGTCCTCCATACTGAAATTCTACCACCATATTCCGGGGGAGAGCAGAAGTACCATGTCCAGCCCCAGCTGAACCCCGAGACCAAACATCAAACCCCAATCCAGACACCGATTAGGTGGCCTGCTCCTCCTCCAGGCCCCAAACTGCGACTGGCAATCAGAGTACAGCGGTGTGAGTAAGACCCCGAGCCTTCCTCCACCTGCTCAAATTTTGTGTTGTTGCATGTTGTTCTCAAGTGCGTTTAAAACTGGGAGGGCCAAAAAGGGGGTGCCCGGTGCAGCCCACCCTCCCTCAGGAGGGTAGCCAGCCCCAGTAACCCCCATGCACCCCATGCAGAACCCTCAGTGTCTAAATGTAAATGGGGCAGAAGAAGCAAGCACGGGTGAGGCCTACACAATCAGCCCCCCCCCCCCCCCCCCATGCCTTACTCCTACCCTTATTAATGCCCTTCATATATGTGTGTTGTGAGAATGCTATAAATGAAAGTGTCTAAGATGTATAACAAAATTGGGGCCAACAAGACAGTGGGGCTGGGAAATCCACCCCACTCCCCAGTGACGCCCCCACCCTCAAGGTCTTACATGTGTGGCAGCGTGACAGAGCTGGAAAAGGGAGGAATGACTCCACAGCAACCTGCCCTCCCAGGAAGCCAGCTCCCCCGCTGACTCCAACAGCCACCCCTGTTCATCAGCCACCACACCCCACAGGACACATCCAACAGCCCCCACTCCCATTAGGTGATGGAGCTGATCAAAGGAGCCCAGAGAGATCGATCTGATGTGGAGGCAGATGGTGTCTCAAGACTAATATGATCCAACAATAGTTCTCTATACTGATTGATTCTGAGAATTGTTTTTCTTTTCCTATTCATGAGGATTGTTTTCTTAGCGATACGTAGGGCAGTGAAAGCCATGCAAACTGATTTTGTTTCCAAAGTGTTTTTATAACAAAGTTACCCAGCAAGCAAACTGAGGGGGAAGGTGAAATTTTATATCTCAGACACATTAATAAGTCTTCACATATCTGGCCCCAAAACCTCTGAACAGGTGTACATAACCACAGCGCATGCATATAACTGTCAGGACTATTGCCTGTGCGCTGCAAACAAGTATTAGATTGTGCAAAACCCGAATAATCATTGACCTGTATAGTGTACTCTATGAAGGATTTTGTATTGTATTAGTTGTAATTTCTCTAATAAAAATTCTATTAATTTTGAAAGTTCTTAAACATATCTGTGCCCAGATGTTTTGTTCAAACCTGACAGATAAATCCACCTCCCATTTCATAATAGGAAGAGCTTTAGAATCATCTAGTTTAGACAGTGTCCTGTATAATTTAGACAGTAGTTTGGGGGGTTTAGATCAAGGAACTCACTTATTGTAATTTGTAAACCACCTTTAATGAGCTTAAATTATTTTAATATTTAATAGTTTTTTATTATAGATTTGTTTTTGTTTTTATCAATATCATATTGTGTATTTAAGCTATCAAAAGAGGTAAACTCAGTTCCCTTCAAATATATATTCCAGGTATTCAATACCTTTCTCCTCCAGTAAGGAAAGTCCATCATATTATTTTTTTGTAGGATGTCAGGATTATTCTAGATTGGTTGCACAGGATGAGCGATGATTTCACGAAACTCCCACCGTGCTGTCAGAGAACAGCTGATATAGATATTTTTGAATCATACATGCCATTTTATGTTTGAGCTAATAAATGGCAAATCAGAAATCTTGATATCATCATCATCATCATCATCATCATCATCATCATCATCATCATCATCATCACATATTTCCTGTTCTGTACCAAATCAATATGTTTTAAATGTGTGTGTGTGTGTGTGTGTGTGTGTGTGTGTGTGTGTGTGTGTGTGTGTGTGTGTGTGTGTGTGTGTGTGTGTGATGAAATGTTGCATTCAGCACTACAGACTATTCATTTGTTGTGAAATATTAGTGCTTTCTGGTGGCATTTTTCCAACTTGGACAAAAAATGCTTGTCTTCACTGCAACGCCACCTCTCCCCATGTGGGGTCACCCTAGAGCTGCTGCAGCACAGTATCAAAAAGGAGCAGTTGGTGTTGCTTAGCAGATTAGGGGCTAAAAAAGCCTCTTAGTCTCATTTTTGAGCAGAAATGATCATGGTCTTTCGTACATCATTCGATGTTGTTTACTGGGCAGGGGTAGCGGTCAAGGTAGGTGCTTCCTGGAGGGGCAGAGTAATGACTGCTTTAACAAGACCTGGTCATGGCCGGTCATGTTTTCCAGGACAAGGAGGGGCTGCTTTAACAAGGATTACTCTGACATGCATGACTTAAGCAAAATACCACTCTGGGTATGAGTTTAATGAATGAATACCATAACATAGCTAAAAGTATTAAAGTTAATTTTGCATGACATTGAAACTTTAATTCATGACAAAAAATCAACCAGGTCTGTTCTTACATATATCTTGGGGTCAACCTACATAATCTTTTCAGCTCGGAAATTCATGTTAATATGTCATACTCCTGCTTACAGGAGACGTTGCATTTTTTTTATGTAGACCTGGGGCCTTCGGGGCTCACCAGAGGCTTGTTTTTTATTCTATCAGGCCATACTGGAAAGCATCATCAGGTATTGCGTGTCAGCGTGGTATGGTAAGCTGGTCAAGTAATTGCAACTAGAATCTAAACTTATTCGTCTGGTCCAGACAGCAGTGAGGTTTATAGGGATGCCTGATGACTCCCCCCTGCAGTCCATTTATGAGGAGTCTGCCCTATGACTTGCACAGAGAATACGGTCTGATTCCGCTTATATCCTCAATTCACAGTTTGAATTAATACCATCTGTCAAGCAGTATAGAGTGCCCATTTGCAAACTTAATAGATTTAAATTTTCGTTCGTCCCTACCTCCATCAGATTAATAAATAAGGTAGGCATATAGTATGAGGATGCAATACTGGCATGTTGATGTTCAAGTCTGATCTGTTGGCTTGTTTTTTGTTTGGATTGCATGTGGTCAGGTGCAACATGTGTTTTATTGAGCCGTATGTGTATTTTATGCATTCATTTTGGTGTAATTGCACAATATGTGTATTTAATGTGTATTTAAACTATTTTATAGTGGCAGCTCTTTCTAGCACATGTCTAGGACACATTTCTCCTACAGGGGCAGGAAAGTATATATTTATCTGTCTACCCCTAACCATTACCAGTACATACTTAACCTTAACCTAAACTCTATTCACACCATGGTCCTAGACCTAACCCCTAGCCCAAAAAAGCAAGGACCAGGAAAATGTTCTCACTTTGCATAAAATTTCCTCAATTTGCTGGTAAAATACAAAAAATGGGTTCTCAGTCAGATACGAGTAATTGTACACACACTCACATAAATTTTCAATCTTTATTTGTTTACAATGGAAGGAGATACAATAATACTATCATTAACATGTATGCACATATTATATAATATATGACCCCAAAAATCTAAAACGTGTGACATTATAAAATGACATTATATACCAGCAGGTCATCAAAAAGTCATATAACTGTTCTCACTTCATTTAATCAGATAAATATGTCAAAACATTTTAACTTGCAGTACACTGAAACGGAAAGCAAACAAGATGTATATTTGATGAAAAGGAGGAGTTTCATGTGGAAGCAATTTTCTAGAAAATGCCTGTACAAACAAGAAAGTAATGAGAACCAAAACCCAACTCGTGACTAAAATTTGTGTGTTTCCACATTACTGATGGGAAATCTGCTGCATCAAAAGATATTAAGTTCTCTTAAAAAGGGTATTTCTGTTTGAAACCATGTATATTTGTGAAAAAGCCATCTATTGTATTGTCAAACGATATTGTGTGTGTGTTTGTGTGTGAAATGTGCAAAATTAGTTGCATAGTCATACTGCATGGTTCTTGGTGGACAAATCAAAAACTAGAGCTGGTTAATGTAGAGTTATTAACCTTCAAGAAAAAAACATTTTTACAGATATTATAAGTACTGATTTTGGCAATATACATGCATGAATAACATTTTATTCATGCACCAGGTCTTGTTTTAAGTGTTTCTTAATTTATTTGCACTTCAACTTTTCTTTTCTTCGTTGTTTGTATAATTTCTTCTTTATTGTCATGACTCCACTCTTTCTGTTTTTTTTTTATCCTGATGTCATTCAAGAAGCAAACTTAGACATTAAACACAGTTTAAATTCTACTCTTTGGTAAGACTCTACTTAACAAACAGCTGTTAGCAGATAAAATCACTTTCACTTTGCCATTTACTTAGGATTTGGTGGGTTTCATTATAAAAAGAAAACTAGCAGCCCAAGTATAAAGGGAAGCAAGCCAAACAAGAACCATCAACAGTCACCAACTAGCATTTTAGAGGACACATAAGACTGAAGGAGGTCTGACAGATACCCAGGTTCAATAACAATAAAACTTTAAGATCATTTCTAAAACAAACAAGACGCCAGTGAACAGAAACAAGGATGTAACAAAAGCATGGATCACCTTGTCAAAGTTTTTAGATGAAAAGGATTTCACTTTAGATAAAAGCATCAAAATAAAAAAAGGATATTATGCCATTTAGGCTTTGACTTCAGTGAGACACTGGTTGTCAGCCTATGAATGAAAATAAATATATTTTCTGAAAATTAAATGTAAAGGTAACTTATGTTTAGAAAATAAAACAGACACAGATTCTCCATGGTTCAAAGAAGACTCCTGTCACACCGAAAAGACATCAACCACTCTATTTCAGCACCTTTGACACCAGAACGCACCAATTCAGAGCTTAGGATGCTGTGGTCCACAGTGCCAAAGGCAGCTGTTGGATCTATAAGAACAGCAGTATTCTGATTAAGCAGTCAATAAAATATAAATAAAAAGTTTAAAGTGTAGCTCTGAAGAGCTTTAAAATCAAAAATGTTAACTTTTCAAGAACATTGTGTGCATTTTAAAAGATTCCAGACTTTCTTTTTAGAAAAGGAGGTTTTGAGACAGGCCTTAAACTTGAAAGATCAGGAGAGTCAAAGTTAGTTTTTTTTAAGTATAGCCTGCACCGTCAAATGTTTAAAACAGGCTGGCAAAAAACCTGAATTGAAAATACGCTTAAAATTCATGCAAATGTAGATAAACTTCTGAATTTGAAAAATCAGTAAAAGATTTCTCAATATTGTGGATTTATTTTAAATTAAGTCAATTTTGGTAATACTAATTGACCGAAAACATGAAAAGTTTAGTTGGACTTGTCTATACCCTCTCATCCATGCAGGATCATGGTGGTAATTTCTATTACATAATAAATCCAGTGTGCCACAGTCTCATTTCCTGCCTCGGGTAATACTTCTCTAAGAGCTCACAGGAAAGGCTTTGTTCTCCGTTGTAGTCTCCTCAGAGTCTAAGGTCAAGTCAAACCTAAAGTTTACTTCGTCACTTTAACTCAATCTGTATAAGAAGCAGAACCAAGTTCTAATAACAAGTTCTCTCTCTGTCTTTCTCATACTATGCTATACTGTATGTGTGTGTGTGTGTGTGTGTGTGGGGGGGGGGGGGGGTACACTTCCAACACAGGCTAAAAAAGATGCTCCTTTTTCAAAAGAGTTTAAATTGAGTATCCTCTTTTCATGCCAAATCATGGATTGATGCATTGGCTAACTGAAAGAGAGAGCTCACTAAAGGCGAAATTTGATTATGTTACTAGACTGAACACAATTTTTCTGAACATTCAGTGCTCCCTGAGGTGGTAGATGTCTGCACTTCAATTGGCGGTGTTGCCTACATAAATTATGGAAGCTGGCAGGTGTTCGGGGTTAAAAGGCTCCCCTCAGAAAGAGAAAAGACAATGATTTTCAGCAATAAAACTGTGATTCTGTTAGAGCCTCTTTAACATTTACAACATCAACAGATGTTTAATAAATGAAGCCAGTGCCAGGTCCCAAAAGAATACTTCACAATGATCCACAGTCCTGGGAGGTTGTGGTTTCTATTTGTGCCTTAAAATCTAAAAGCATGAAAACATTCAGGAGTTCAAACAACTAAAACATTACTTCCTCCTGTCATCTTCACAGAGGCCCAAAAGCACAAACCCTTGATCTAAAGTGCATTACAAAAAACGTTACCAGAAAATATGAACAAGAAGAGTTTAGACTTGGATGCGAGAAATATAATCCAGATAATATTCCTACATTGAGAAATGCTGTGCACCCTCCTTCCACAAAGCTCCACTCCAAAGGTTCATGGGGTGGAGCTCCTACCTTCCTTCTGACATTGTTTTGTGGGGTACCTTTCTACTCTGCTAATCTATCTTTAACCCGGTTGATGCAGTGGAAATGAAGAGAAGTAAATAATGTCTCTAGAAAAGTAACCCTGGTTCATAGAAAATGTTGCCTAAAGTCCTGATTCATATAGTTGAGCAAACTTATGCCTCAGTTTTTTTAATTAAAGAAATCTGATCATTGCAAGTTTGACAAGTTTACTAAATTGTTAATTCTCATTTCACTTTAATAGTTACATTTTACTCCCAACCTCCATGTTTGAATTGGTTCTCCCCAAATGATCCAGTGTTACATGGCCTCATTCTGAAATAGTTAAGAGGCTGTCCTTTTTCTCGTCTTCATTAAGAGGCTCTTTCTCCTCTTCAGCTTGCTTGGGTTTGTTCGCGGCTTCGTTAAGAAGCTCGTTTTCCTCTTCAGCTTGTTTGACTTCATGAAATGACTCAGACAGACATCCATTCTGAGCAGAGAGTTCAGCTTCTTGTTCCTCGTAATCCTGAATGGTTTTTCTCTTGAAGAAGCCACGCTGAGGACAGTCACAAAAGCAACCATTAGACCAAATGCCAAAGCAGCCAAAACCATGCCTTAATTCCTGACAGTCTTCAGACTTTAGGGCTCCAAATCTGGAGGTAGAAATCTCACCTTACACAAGATGAATATGAGTAGGAACAGAAGCATCATTCCCAGGATCACTCCAGTCAAAATGATCAGCAGTTTATTTGGGGGAACTATGAACTCAACCAGAACTGTCGCCTTTTAGCAGAAAATAAAAGTTATGCCTCACATGAAACAGATTAATATGTATAAACAGGTACTGAGAATAGCTGTACATACCGATTCCTTCACTGTGTATCTCTGATCATTGTTCTGAAACCAAAACTCATATTATAATTACCTTCAAAACAGCCTCTTTGAAACAGTATTACAACAGTCCAACCCATACATACCTCATTTTTGTAAGTCACTATGTATTTAGCACCATCATAGTGAACTTTTATGAAGCTCGTAAAACTGACCTCTCCTCCGTCTCCAGTATATTGTTTCAGAAAGGGCATATTCTTTAAAGCAAGAGCAGGACAGTTGAAGGAATGTCACAGATACGTGGGGCGGATTCAGTCTTTACTCATTGCAGTACATACATGGTTTTTCAGATTTTGGAAATGCACAAGTCCCTCCAGGGTAAACTGAACTCCTGAATAATTCTTCAGTGTAAAAGTATCACAGTTCATGGCAACGCAGTTTTCTTTCAGTGGGCAGTCCTGCAACAAAACAGCCCCTTTTGTCAATGAGCAATTTATTTTTAGAATTATATATTTTAAGTCATAAAGCTGTTACACCAACCTCAGGTTTTAGGATGGAAATGACTGAGCACCGAGTTTTGTTCTTTAAAACATGGAAAAATGTAAATATTAAAAGCTTGCAGGTAACACCCATAGCAGCAGATGAAATGAGAAGCGTCTTTGCATTTGGACAAATTACCTGCTCAACAATAACTTTATAGTTTTTCACTTCGAAGTTGTGTTCCAGTTTACTTGGGAAGAACAGGGACACATTGATGGGAAAATCCTTAAAACCAGTGTTGTTTATCTGTAAATAACGAGAAGTCGCATTCACTCTAAATAAGTGGATTTACATAGAATTTCAGGTGTATTTTTAGTTTCAAAGTCTGAAAACTGAATAGTGTTTTAAAATCACTTACGTTATATATAATAGCCATCCTTTTTGGTTCATGTTTTTCTGGAGTGAAGTTCATATAAGTCTCCGTTTTGTGATTTCTAAAAACAAAAAGCATTTATTGCAAAAGATACAGGAAAATGTTGTTTTATACAATTTAAATACTGGTAATGTGTGGAATTTACTTACACTGCCATTGCCAGTTTGACTGAATATTTTACAGGAGAAGCTTTGGTCACAGAAATTGGCTCGCTGGAGTTTGAATTTTCACTAAGAATGCAAAGGGAAAAATATTAGTAATAAAAATAACAAAAACTGGTTGATTGACAAATCCTTTGCTTCCGTCTGTAATAGATTATTTATAATAAGTGTTACCTTTGTGCAGAGACCGACATCGACACTGTGTCATTCCACTCAAAGTCTCTGGCAACGCGAAAAGTAGCATTAAACGTGGCCTTACATGGAACAAGAGAAAATGACGTTAGATCTGGCTCTGGGAGCGAGGCAGGCTAGTAAAGATTGTTATTCAATGAGCTTTTCAAAACTTCCACTGTGACTGTATGGAGGGTATGCGGCTGTGGTTTGACTCACAGAGGATTTGCTGCGATACACAGGAAGGCTGATGCCACAAACAGTTTTGTCAGGCACATCTTCTAGACCAGTGCAGATGTAAGTTAGTTTCTTGGTCTGGTGGGAGAAGAAAAAGCTAAAATAAAGTTTAACTGCTTTAGAGCTTCAGGTTTCAATGCAGATAGAGCTTCAGTGACAGAGTCTGTCATCTTTAATGAAGTTCATGTAGCAAAAAGCAAAATCTCTCAGATGTGTCTCTAAAAGAGACATCAGTTGTTGTTTTTTTGGTTGTAAAAACTCTGCGCAGACAACCGAGTTTTGTATTTCCTCTACTTGTTGGGTGTCACAGAAAATGATGAAGTCAACATCTTTCCTACAGAACACCTTAAATTTTCTTATGCAAAGCTTGCTCCTCTTCTTGCTATCTGCTTCACAAGGTATTTGTGCTGTGAGTTGTTTTCCAGTCAGTCCTCCTAGTTGAAGTTATCAAGGATAAAGTAGGTAAAGTGGGCAACTTGGAAAACTATAGCTCTTTCTAGCAATGGGGCATATCAAAAGTATTAGAAATAATCTAGCAAATTAGGAAAATTTATTTGATATATTCTAAGGAAAACCAGTTTTACCTATGAGCCTATAATAGGGCTCCTCAGTTCTTATCTGTTTCATTGATGCTTCTAAAGCTTTTGACCGTGTGAATCACAGTAAGCCATTTCTTTTAATTACTCAGAGTGGTACGTCTTTGCATTGTGAGACTCTTGGCTTATTGGTATGCTCACCAGATCATGCAGGTTTTATCTGTCATCCCCATACAGTGTTAGCAGCGTGTTAAGGAGGGGGAATTCTTGTCACTGGTTCTTTGTGAGTTGTATATAGATGATCTCTCTCAGAGACTGGATAAATTCAACACTGAATGTTTCATTGTAAATCTCTTAGTGAATCATAATATGCAGATGATCTTGTGGTTTTTATTTGTTCAAGTGTTGATCTTCACCAGCTGTTGAATATATGTATTGTGTATGTAAAAGATCATGATATCAAGTGCAATGACTATAAGAGTGCTGTTTTAATCTGTCAAACTAAAGAGGATAAATATTAAAGATTTCCAGAAGTCAAATTGGCAGATATTGTTGGTATCAGTAAGAAAATGAAACATCTTGGTCATTTTATCACAGACAAACTAACAGATTATGATGATATTAGCAGGCAGTGTTGACCAGAAATATTTATCATGGACAGTTGGTTGAAGATAAAAAGGAACTTTTTATTTACCCCTGTTAGCTCCATTATTGAGAAGGAGAGGCCTGGAGGGTAGTGCATTGTCAGGCTGGTATTGTATGAGTCATCACCAATATTATTCAGCGTTATCAACACGCTGAATACAGTATTTTCCGTTACCAATACTTCCCCTTTCCTAAAAGAAGAAAAATACTTTTAAAAGCACAGGCCAAAGCAAAACAACAGCTCTTCTAGGTGTTTTAGAACTACTTACATGAAATTAAAATCCACTTTAAGATCAGCAATGCAGATTTCTTTTTTGGCACAACGCTTTTCAAAAGGAACCTGTAAAAGAAAAAAAAAAAAGTCCAGAGTCCAGGGCCAAGGTAAAAATTTCACATTTTTTCTTCACATATCCAAATTTTCATGACGGTCCCCAGAACCCTTTAGTTCCTGTACCCACCTGGACCACAGCCCGTGTATAGCTGTCCATGTTAAGGATGGCACTTGCGTTCTTACCGTCGGGTTGAGAAAAGTTTAAATTGACGTCTACAGGAGATAATGTGTCTTGTACACATTTCTGGAAAACAGAAACAACAATGTGGTGACTTACTCAAATAAAGATTCTGGTTTTGTCTTTTCAGAGAAAGTCTGGGTTCAGTAAACATGTTATCATTATTCATACATTCATGTAGATAGAATAGTTGAAGCATGTTTCTCTGCCAGTCAGCTCATAGGTGTGTGTAGTATTCCTGCTTTTCTCTTGGTTTTCATTGAAGAAACCTCGATACATCAACCTTGTTGAATCCACGTTGAGCATCACTGAGAGGTTGATCCTTTTCTCTGCAGTGGACAAATGGGGCATTAAAATGACAAACAGACAGTAGCTGTTGGTGAAACTCCCATTTTTGAGTCCCCACCTGCTGTGCTGTTTGTTGCTTCTGCCATTTCAAAGCAAGCCTGTACGGTGACCATTGGTAGAATTTTATTCTTATCCAAGCAGTTGATTTCCTGAATGCTTATCACATTAGGATAAAATGACAGGCTAGCCTTGATATTTAGTACGGACTTGGACCTGAAAGACACCAAATAAAGCAGCTCATACATTGAGGATTTCTAAATGGGAAAACAATTTTGATACAACTTCCCTCACAGTGGTTAGCGTTTTAATTGGCTGTGCAGTTTAAAAACCACAACTCCTATTAAAACATCAAATCTCACTTCATCTACAACTTTTTTCAAGAAATTGAGAAACTGAATGTACATTTTAACATGCTATATAACTTTAAGAGTGTCATGGCAGTTACAACGTTATACCTTAAGACAACTGCAGAACCTTTCGATCCCACCACAATATCTGGCAGCTGGTCAGCTCCAAGATCAATATCTCCATTAATGGCTTGTCCAAAGAACCTCAACCTGGGGTGGAAATCTGCTCCTCTGATTCTCTGGAACAACAGAAGCTTGAATATTGAAACTGTCTGAGTCACACAGTTTTGTACAGTAGAAAGGTGGTTGGAAAAAAAACAATGTATGCGTTTTAGCCTTAACATTTACCAAGCACTTTGTAGCAAGATTTCACCACACTATCAAATGAGAATGAGGAGGATGTCTGAAGGGACTCGCTGAGTAAGTTGCTGGGAGTAATTTCCCATTAATTATATTTTTAAATCAGCTTCTCAAGCAAAGGATGCCGTCGCTTGACCATATTAAACAGGTTTCCAGGGTTTCTTTTTTTAACCTCCGAAAAATTGCCAGAATTAGAAATATTCTGTCCAGGACTGATGCTGAAAAACTGGTCCATGCATTCGTTACTTCAAGGCTGGACTATTGTAATTCTTTACCATCACGATATAAAATGCTGCAACAAGAGTTCTGATGAAAATGAAAGAGAGATTATGTTTCTCCTATTTTGGCTTCCCTTGACTGGTTTCCTGTTAAATCAACAATGTAAAGGAGGAGGCAGACGCATTTTCCTGCTGCTCCTGCTGCTGCCCCCACCTCCCTGCTCTGTCCCTGCTTTGCTGTGTCTTGTCTTTCTGAGCTCTCTCTTCATATCACCCGAATTCTGAAAACTATGGATCTGGTCTGCTGGACTCTCAGTGCAATTGATCAAATTTTTTCGACGGGAAGGCAGGGTAAAGGGGCCTGTCCTGTCCGAGAAGGGTATAACTGCAGACACAGCCAGCAGCAAAAACGCCCCTGTCGGAACGCCCACACTTTAGGAACGCCCACACTTTAGGAACGCCCACACAGTAGGAACGCCCTCACAGTAGGAATTATTGTTTTCGTTCCCGCAAACGATTATTAGTTTGTTGATTTGCCCACTTCAATACTTTTTCCCTTCATCTTCTTCATTCTCGCTGGATTTGCCTTCTGTGATTGTCCTGCTGATTCCCTTGAACACCTTTTACTTGTCCTATCTTAAGTACATTCTGGAGAGACATCAAAGAATGGTTATGTTGAAAATGACAAATATTCCAGTGTTTAATCAACCATATTGTGTACTATGTTGATGGTCTTGATAATCAAATGTCTGATGTGGTAAATATTTTTTCTTGCTAGCTAAGTATTACATACACTGCACTGAAAAAAAACATATATGCACATTTCCTTTTACTTAAGCATAGTTACTTTAGCACAATTGTTTCATGTTAGCAGGGTAGGACATGAAACAATTGTGTTAAAGTAACTAAATATGCCAAAGTAGTTGCAAATGTTGCATGAAATCTTTAAGTGGAAAGACTCTCCCCCTTGTTTTGATATTTTCTTTAATAATTTCAAATTGTATTACTCCTCGCTGAAACTTGTTAAATCTGCATCTGCAAAATAAATAAATAAATAATATCCACAAACATGTCTAAATATCTTTTACTTTTGTTACTTGCTCCAATCCCTTTTAAGTTCCTTATGGTTCTTGTCACTGTAATCTAGGGTGACCATTTCCACAACACCAAAAAAGAGGACATAATGCAGCATATCAATAAATTACTATGATGTATAGTACAACTTTGATTGGTTTAAATGTGATATCTGTGCAGCTGAATAGGAAAAAAATTAATAAAAAGTCAAAAAGTGTTGCTTCACAGTATTTGTGTTTATTCAACACATTGTTGCCCTATTCGCAAGGTATTAGTTTTACCTAGGGACCACATGTGATTTGTAATAATTACGGCGCTGTATGCAGAAAGATATTAACCGGCTCACGCTGTCAGGAAAAAGCAACAGCGCAAGGACTCTTCTTGTACAGTGCGATAGACAGGATTATGCTGTTCTGTCAGGATAAGGGGTTCTATTGGAGAAACAGCCTAAATATGCGACTGCATGTTCAAAAATCAAGCTAAAAAAATGCAACTCATAAAATTTACCAGCAACTTTAGAAAAAAAGCAAGCCCAGACGCGGAGTTGACAGCTCTGCTTCTGTCACGCAGCTGAAGAGCAGCGAATTAATTACATGTAATCCCTAGGTAAAACAAGATTTCAATTTCAATTTTTCAATTTCAATTTTTATTTATATAGCGCCAAATCATGAAACATGTCATCTCAAGGCACTTTACAAAACCAAGTTCAATCATATTATACAGATTGGGTCAGATTATACAGATTGGTCAAAATGTCCTATACAAGGAAACCAGTGGATTGCATCAAAGTCCCGACAAGCAGCATTCACTCCTGGGGGACCGTAGAGCCACAGGGAGAGTCGTCTGCATTGTACATGGCTTTGCTGCAATCCCTCATACTGAGCAAGCATGAAGCGACAGTGGGAAGAAAAACCACCCATTAACGGGAAAAAAAAACCTCCGGCAGAACCGGGCTCAGTATGAACGGTCATCTGCCTCGACCGACTGGGGTTACAGAAGACAGAGCAGAGACACAACAAGAGAGACAAAAAAGCACAGAAGCACACATTGATCCAGTAATCTGTTCTACATTAGATGGTAATAGTCGGTGATCTGTCCTCCCTGGATGATTTCACAGTCAACAGAACGTCAGACCAGGTGTACCTACTATGAAGAAAAAAGAGAGAGAACAAAAAGTTAAAAGCTGAAATGACAACAGTCATTTCAATGTAATGCAATGCAAATCTGGAGAACAGTAGACTGGAGAACAGTAAAAATCAGTAGAGTGAGAAAAGTAGGCCCTGATGTCCTCCAGTAGCCTAAGCCTATAGCAGCAAAACTATAAAGGTAGCTCAGAGTAACATGAGCCACTCTAGTTATAAGCTTTGTCAAAAAGGAAGGTTTTAAGATTAGTCTTAAAAGTAGACAGGGTGTCTGCTTCACGGACCAAAACTGGGAGTTGGTTCCACAGGAGAGGAGCCTGATAGCTAAAGGATCTGCCTCCCATTCTACTTTTAGAGACTCTAGGAACCACCAGCAGACCTGCAGTCTGAGAGCGAAGTGCTCTGTTAGGAACATACGGAGTAATCAGAGCTCTGATATATGATGGAGCTTGATTATTAAGGGCTTTATACGTTAGAAGAAGAATTTTAAATTCTATTCTTGATTTAACAGGAAGCCAATGAAGGGAAGCTAAAATTGGAGAAATATGATCCCTCTTGTTGATTTTCATCAGAACTCTTGCTGCAGCATTTTGGATAAGCTGAAGACTTTGAACTGCATTTTGTGGACTTCCTGATAGTAAAGAATTACAATAGTCCAGCCTTGAAGTAACAAATGCATGGACTAGTTTTTCAGCATCACTCCGTGCCAATACAGAATTGGGAATTGTGCTGCAGCCCAGCAAATTTGGAAAAAAAAATCTGTGTGTCGTGGGATACATCCTAGATTCCTGGAACAGGTGGAAAATGGTGTGTTTTTTGATTTTGTCAGTTGTGACCGTTGAAGATGTATACATGTTTGGATTCATGATACTCGGATTTCTTCAATTTGGATTTGGAGGATACCTGATGTATCTGCAATTACAGAGGATGTCGGTGGCAATTATGGCCATGATCAGGCTGCCGTCCACATTTGATGGACTCACAAAGGCTTTGAACGAGCAGAGCCGCAAGCTGGATGCGATGGAACGCAGGCTGGCTGCGGTGGCTGAACTCAGAGGAGAGATGGGATAAAATCGTGGATGTGCACGCTCGCTTCAAGGTGGAAAAAGCCCAACAATTTCGGAATATTGGAATCGCCACGTGGAGCCCAGCGACAAAGACTTCAAGACTGACGGAAAAATTGTGCAGCTTACTCTCAAAACAAAAAGTGTATTTGGATTTCGGCTTCCCCACTTCTCAAAACTCCCCTGGATGTTATGGCGGGAGGGCCCAGAACTGCGTCCCCCCCGCTCCCCGCTCCCCCCTTCCCCCGTGGACACCTGTGGATGCATTCAGAACTGTGCCGGCTGATAAACTTTCCATCATGTCAAGGACAATGGCATATGGACAGCGTTCATGGACAAATTGCACACACTCACTCACACACACAACTGATGCAATTCTACATGGGACTCACATGTGACACCTAATGCCTCCAATGTAACCCTCTGCTGGAATGTTGTCTTGTCATATGTGCTTTTCTCGTGCTGAGTTTTTTTACATATCTCAAACTGTACCCTGTTAAGGATAAACTGTGAAATATGCCTTTTTTCCCTCTCCCTCCCCAAATGTGGCTGCTATCTTTCCACAGAGTTAAAGGCATCGCCCTAAGGAAACCGTGTCAGGCGGGGTCCTTAGGGCGCCTGACACGGTTTCAGGCAGTTGAAACTTTGGCAACGCAAGGCCTCAGTCAACCGTTCCTCCCAAATGTATGTGATGTATGTGATGGACGGTTGTACTGAAACTGTAATTTTGATTACAATGCAAATTGTTGTTGACAATAAAGATTGATTGATTGATTGATTGATTGATTGATTGATTGATTGATTGATTGATTGATTGATTGATTGATTGATTGAAAATTCTTCTTCTCACGTATAAAGCCCTTAATAATCAAGCTCCATCATATATCAGAGCTCTGATTACTCCGTATGTTCCTAACAGAGCACTTCGCTCTCAGACTGCAGGTCTGCTGGTGGTTCCTAGAGTCTCTAAAAGTAGAATGGGAGGCAGATCCTTTAGCTATCAGGCTCCTCTCCTGTGGAATCAACTCCCAGTTTTGGTTCATGAGGCAGACATATGTTTGTTATTATTTAAAGTTATAACTTTATGTTATCTTTTTTTTCCCTTCATAGTATCTACATCTGGTCTGGCATTCTGTTGAGCTGTGACACCATTCAGGGGGACAGATCAACTGCTGTCAACAACTTCATCTTAAAGAAGATGAAGCTGGCTATATCTCTCAATGCTGTTGTCCAGTAGAGTAGAGAGTGTCCAGAAAGTTCACTCTCTACTTGACTGTGTTTCTTTCCTAGACACAGACACCTATGGTGCTGAGACCTATCTTCATCTGGAGCAGTATTTAGAGCTGGGTCTCCTGTGTGCTTGCTGCCAGATGGTCACCGCTTAGTTGGTAGATCAGCCAGTGTTCCTTCTAGAGAAAACAATCATTTCTACCACTTTGAGATTTTCTCCAGGATGCAGCTCCACACCAACCTCCCAACAACTGAGCCAAACCTTCCACCTACCTCATCTCCAGCTGCTACCCCCCATGAGTTTGCCTACCTCCACAACCTACCCCTGCATCCAGAGATGCCACCACTACCTTTTTCCCTCATTCCCTAATAAACTGTTGTTTTGCTCCTTCTCATACTTCTGGTTATCCGTATTTTGGGCCCAGCACCACTGGAACACAACACTGTGAAGCCTATTAATGAAAATACTATGATCGACACTATCGAGGGCGGATGTAAGATCCAGGAGAACCATTACTGTTGATGCTCCAGAGTCTGCAGACATTAAAATGTCTCTAGAAACTTTAAGGAAGGCAGTTTCTGTGAATGTAACTTACAATATCCAGGCTGAAAAATGTGAAAGAGCTCATGTTTTTTCATAAAAGAAATTAGCGGTTCTGACACTACTTTTTCAAGAACCGTGGAAATAAAAGGTACACATGACGAAGTGAGTGAGTTTTCTATCTGAAGTTGTTTTGTCATTGTATTGGTGTGATTAGCTCACCATGATCAGTGAAAAGCTGATTTTGGACTTTGTGTGAAGGATTCCTTTTTACCGCATTTGCTAAGATACATACATGCATAGAAAGCTTTGTTAGAATGAGTTTTTGTGAAGGTGGCTTGCTTGGTAGACAGGAATGATCTGCAAAAAGACTTCTTCTCTCTAGTTGAAGAAAGCCCTGATAGAACAAAAACTAATGGTAGATGTGCCGAAACTTCCCATTTATAATTTATAAGGATATTTAATAGACTGAGGAAACCTTTGTGGCATGGCCAGAAAAGCAGTAGTGATTATAAGCACTTCATGAATGGTTGCCATCACAGTGAAATTAGGTGTCCCATATTTGCAATGATCCTGCCAGGTCTGAACAGTTGTGCAGCTCCTAGTGGGAGTCTTAGTCTGGTGTAAAGGAGAACTTTCTGGAGTGTGGCCTTTGACTGGCATCAACAAAAACTTTATTTATCTATTCCAAGCATTCAAAATAAGTGATTCTGGCACAATGTCATCTGGATTTACAGCTGCGACATCGTACATGATTTTTTTTTTTACCTTGAATGTAAAATTCTTCTACTGCTGTCTCAGCAAGAGTCTTTAAATACCAGAGAATCAGCTTCTGGAGGTTATTCTGCCCATTTTATATGTCACCAAAATTCAGAGTTTTTTGCACCTCTCTACTTCTCTCTCTCAGCTTTTTCTTAGCGTGCTTCTGGGATTAAACTCTAGATGTACTAAACGCTGAAAAGAATACACTGTTCAGCAGATCAATTTTTACTAGTTTTTGGTGAGGAAAATAATGTGTTAAAGCTCTTCAACTCATTTAGAATTTATGATTTTACTGACTTCAGAAAATGTACAAAATATTATATAGTCTCTACTTGTATAGAGCTTTATCAAGTTTGACAACCCCAAAGAGCTTTACACAACATTCAGTCATTCACATCCTGACAGTGATAAACTGCATTGTAGCCACAGCTGCCCTGGGGCAGACTGATAGAAGCGAGGCTGCCATACATCAGCGCCACTAGGGCCCTATGACCACCTTGCCCAAGGACACAACAACTGAGATGGTCGAACTGGCAACCCGCCAGTTACTGGATAAACTCCCTAACGCCCCACATTATGGATTTCTTTTAAAAGGAATCTTAAATTTTTCTGTCACCTGGCTGGAAATGTTGCGTATCCCAACACCTTCATGTCCAAGGTAGATGTAAACTGCTCCTGTGTTATCCTCCTCCAGGGGGGCTCCCACTGCAACATCTCGGAGACCATCTCCATTCAGATCTGAAAGACTGGATATGGTGGTGCCAAATCTACCCATGGATGGTGCTCGCACTTGAAGCACTTTTTTTAGTTTCATCTGTAAGCAGTAAGGATAATATCCAACTGAACAATAAACTCATGCATAAATAAAACTCTGTCAGCGTTTTTCTAATGACGCACCTCATCAGATAGAGAGTAGACGTAGATCATTCCTTCTTTTTTCTCCTCGGCCAGGTAAAACTGTGGCGCTCCAACCAGCAGGAAATCAGTGTTACCGTCTGAGTCAATGTCTACAGAGCACAGCTCTGCACCAAAATAGGAACCAATCTGTAACATATGGATAAAGAGATGTTTCTTGTGCTTTTTATTTCTGCACCTGCTGCCATGATGATCCTGTGCCCAGCTTGTGTCTATCTCTGAATGAAAAAAATACCTTCAGAGGCAGACTGAAGTTTAAAAATGGGCAGCATATATTTCTATTACTTATTTATATAATCCACTAAAAAGATCACTACAATTCCCAACCTGGTCCTCTGTAATTCTCTGGACTGGTTTCCAGTCGTCGTCATCAGGTTGGAAAACTATAACCTGTCCCATGTGGTTAAAACGTGGTGCACCCGTGAAATATAGAGGTTTGCCATTCCTCTCTCCAACAGAGAGAGAGTATCCTGCAAGTGTGAATAGCAATAGATGTTCAAATGAATTTTTCTTGTACATTACACAATATATAACCCTAACAAAAGTAAACAGTCAATTTGAAACCAATCAAGATCATTCATTGATATCTCTGCTAATATTAATTGTTTCTGTAAATGAGGAAATAATTAATATACCCATGTAGGAGTCCTCTTGCAAATTTGGATCTAAAATCTTTTTATCTTGTTTTTGAGGCTCATTGAGAGCTCCACGCCAGCTGTTTGATCCCACCGAGCCCAGAATCAAGGTGTCCTGTCAACAGAAAGGTCCGACATAAACATACATTTTTCATATCTGTGATGAATCATCTTTTGATTCAGAGACTCTGCAAGCATCAAATAAACAAATACATTTTAGTTTAAATAGAAGTTAAGTGTTTATATCCAGTTATTCATTCTTTCTATCCAATTCCTAACTTCCTTAACTCTTTTATCACATTTTCTAAGTGACCTGATCTTAAAATCATTGTCCTTTACAGCCATATGTGCCCCGCATCAACAGAAATCTCCCTGTATGCATAACAAATGAGCTGGTATACTAAGTTGTGCTTTTTTCCATTGAAAGATTTTATTTTTCTTTAATGTTTTTAACCATTTTTGAAAATTCCACTATTTCTGTAAGTTCTTTTGAACTGTTTCTTTAATAACCTGGGGTTTATATTTAGCTATTTAGACATCAATGCCTCAAATTTCAGGAACAAAGGAGGAACCCAAGGTTGGAGAAAACGGCTGGAAGATAGCCAGATAAATAACCAAAACATTAAGATTACCAACTAAACCTAAGCATACACATCACTGACCTTGTATGAGACAGCACTGAATCCACTTTGTGACATTTGATTCGTCAGTTTATCAGCTCGACTCACATTAGATCCTAAAAGAGTTACATAAAGTAAAAAGGTGTAAATACAGCATGAACAGAAATAAAATTATTTAGTGTCCTCACTAATCAAAATTGGGAACAAAACTGAAAAAAACAAACATAGAAATCAGATAATATCACCTTCAATAGTAAAGATCTGTTTTTGTAAATTTTCCAGTAATCCTTGGAGTCCATTCTCAATCTTGAAGACATTCTTTTCTTTTGGCTCTGATGCAAGTTTTCGTAGATTCTTTAAATCAACTTTTTTGACCTGGAATGAAAAGAACCAATATATCTTTTCACACCTGATGTCATTAAAACTCCCATTTGGTAGGTGTTGGCAATTGAAACAAGGAAGCAAACTGTCTCCTGTAAAGAGCAACAATACATATAATTGGTCTGCATTAGCGGTCTGATTTAAAAGGCACATGTCAGGCTTTTTAATGCATTCCTTTTAACATTAAAATGAAAATTGAGTTGTGGTCTATATAAAGTGGAACTGAAATGCTTTGGTATGAATTCATCATTATCGTTGCCCTTCAGTCCCTCTTTTGCCCCTGTTCTCAGGTGTATCTGAAGCCATATCCACACGAAGCCGAACAAAGCTGAACTAAGATATACGGCCAGAAACCTTAGTGTGTAATGATGAAGCCGCCTGAAGCCGAACTAGCCGTGATAGGCGTAGTAATACGTATGCCACGCCAGTGGGTGGTGCAGCACCAAAGCAAGGGAAGTAAAGATAATCACACTGCGCATGCGCGGAGTTCCCTGCTGATGATCTGATTAACTGTGTAAAATGTAGTTTTCAAACTGCATTTCGCACTGGTGGTGAAAATGGAGTAGCAGAAGATGTTGTAAAATCCATAGTAGGTTTAAAAGCCTGTGCAGCACAACTGCAACTATGGAATCATTTTTTTTGTTGTTGTCTACGTCGGCTCGCATGTAAAAACGCGTCACTGTTTAGCCAGTTATGGGTATAGGGGTTTCAAGATGGTGGTGCCACGGGGGGTGGCTTCAAACATATACACTCTGGGAGCTGGTTTCAGATGTAGTCGGTTTTGTGGCCGCTTCATTGTGATGGGACCTCTGTGCAGCCACAGTGAGTTCCCCACCCCACCATGCTCTATGTGGCTTTGTATTTCGACCCCACTGTGTTGAATCGTGCCGCCGGGTTAAAGCTTTTGGTCAGCTTGGCCTCGCCCGTCCGACATCCTGCAACACTAACACTTTCCATATTTGGAAAACGGTGTTTGACTGGTTTTCCAAATATGGTTGTAGCCAATCAGAGTGAAATCAACTGGGTAGTAGCTGCATATCATTACCGCAACCAACCCTTTTATTGAGGAGGGACATTTGGCCTGACAAAACAAAAAACTGACGTTATTCTTTTATGAAATTGTTTGGAGAGACAGACAGACTAAAGGAGAATTTAGAGAGGCCAATTAACCTAACAGTCATGTTTTTGGACTGTGAGAGGAAGCCGGAGTACCCGGAGAGAACCCATGCATGGACAGTGAGAACATGCAAACTCCATGCAGAAAGATCCAGGGTTGGACTCAAACCCAGAACCTTCTTGCTGCAAGGCAGCCACTGTGCAGCCCTTCTGTGTTTTAATAGATGCTAAATTATTACATGCTCCATCAGTGTTTTACCAGTTGCTTTCAATAACTTTAAACAATCAAATATGCAAGAATACCTAAAACGTATTTTACTTGATAGAGCAGATGAACTTTAGGTACTACAATAATGAAAAAAGCCAAACACTTAAATACTAAAGATTTTTGGCCTGTTGGGCACTTACAGACAGGTTACTTGAAAAGCTATTTCACAATGATGTTGCTCAGTGCTTGTGTGCTATTTCACAATTAATGTTGCTCAGTTTCGCAAGTAATTAGGCAGAAACAAATTAATTAGCACAGCAGCATCTTTTAGTCCATTAATACAGAAAAACTTACCCCAATGACAATTCGAATGATCTTTTTACGTTCATAGGTTTCAACACTCTTGAGTCTTGTATCAAGATCACTTGGATCTCCATCTGTGATTATCACCACAGCTTTAGTTGCATCTTTTGAGGCTCCTGCTGCTTGGTTTTCCAAGATTTCTGACCTGAAGAAAGGCAGACATTTAGTGTTGTTGAAGATAAACAAAACTTCATCAACAAACACTAACACATATACTTTAAGGACTTTGGCAAAGGACATGGTCAAAGTCTTCTTGTGGTTCATTGCTAAATGTTTCAAATGTAACCAAACTTACAGCGTAAAATGAAGGGCTTTGTGGGTTTTGGTGAGAGCCTTCATATGCTGTTCTTCATCAAGTTTCTTTATAGCAGTGCCAGCAACATAGTCATTAAAGTCAAACACTTTCCTGCAATCTGTTGAGAACTGAACTGCTGCACACTACAGGAAAACAGACATTATTGATTTAACATTACATACAAAATATACTGTCATTCATAGCCTGACATACAAATACATTTAAGAAATTATTGATGAAGTAGTGTAATGACCTTGAAAGTTGAGTTTTTAAGGCTTTTCATTACGTTTTTTATGAATATTTTATTTTCATTAAACTCTGCTCCAGTCATGCTCTCGGATCCATCAAACAGAAACACAAGGTCTACTGCCTTTTTTGTGCACTCTGAAAAAAGGTACAGAAAGTTAGAATACCACATAAATCAGCATATAAATACTGGGAACAGTATGTATTCTTGGGGTGAGAAAACCTTACTTTGGAACAAAGGTGTAAATGAAGACAGCTGCTGAAACTCATTGGTGACATTATAACACAAACTGTTCAGGTAGACGTTCTCATCACATGGATGAGCAACACTTGGACTGCAAGCCTAAACCAGAACAAAACATGTCAGACAAATTGGATTGAACTCTTTTTTAGACATTTGCTTTGCTCCAAAACATTGCAAACGTTTTGTGATTTCTTACAATAAATCGGGTTCTTGTAGAATCTGCAGCTATTGACAAACCGAGATGCCTGCGTAAATGTGGATATGTCTCAGAAGAATCTGTAAAAAAACATTTGGTTACAGTTATGGGTTAGGGTGTCTAAAACTTTACACAGAAAACTTGGTTTGATAATGAAAGGCTAGTAAACAATCGCATAGATTCTTACAATTATTTTCACTTTCTTTTAATCTAAGATCATATAAACCGAAAAAGATTTATGTTTTTTTATTATTAGCTTTCTTTAATTAGTCAATATACCATGCATTCCTGGAATCCGGTTTGGTTTGCTGTGCTTTAAAGGTGACATTTCATGCTTTTCAATTCTTCCTTTTCACATGTAAGTCATTCAGTTGTGGTCCATATAAAGTGGAACTTCAATGTTTTGGTCTAAATTCATCGTTATTGTTGCCCCACAGCTCCTCTTGTGCCCCTGTTCTGAAGTTCACCTGAGAGCAAGTCGTTAACTCTTCTTTAAATCTAAATGAGGAACTTTACACCCTGCCCACCTCCAGATCGCAGATCATTCCACTCCACCCTGTTCATAAAGTTTTGTAGTATGCTGGAGGGCAGTGTAATGAACTGTATGGGTAAATACACCCAACATCCAAACATTTTGACTTATCCACTGGTAGCTTCGGCATCCTTGAGCTTGGCCTATTTGTTTTGGGGTGAGGTGAGGTGGTCGTGGTGTGTGTGTGTGTGTGTGTGTGTGTGTGTGTGTGTGTGTGTGTGTGTGGGGGGGGGGGGGTTCTCTGTTCAAAGGCACCCTAGCTGTCAACCGCATGGGCTCATTTTTGTCACAGCAATGTTTATGTGTAGCCTTTTAATCACAATCATCAGAACAAGTCGAACTGTAACTCGCAACAAGAATATTTTTTTAATATGAATGTACTCTTTTTCCACAGAAAGGAGCGGAAAGGTATTTCTCTGT
Source organism: Fundulus diaphanus (assembly GCA_037039145.1). Classification (NCBI taxonomy): domain Eukaryota; kingdom Metazoa; phylum Chordata; class Actinopteri; order Cyprinodontiformes; family Fundulidae; genus Fundulus; species Fundulus diaphanus. The sequence goes on from CM073123.1 coordinate 33,522,048, forward strand.
GCTTATCAGTGGTAAAGTTGGTAAAATAAATTGCTTGCTCTCTGATCATTGAAGTTCACACATCTGCGGTGCTAAAAGTGTACAGGCTAACTGTCACCTGTCATCGCTATTCAAGTCATTTATCTGGAAAGATGGACATTAATAAAAGCAACTGCTTTATGAATACTGACCATGACAAAAGTAAATCATATACACTGGCACAAGGACACAGTGCAGAAACAAACCTTTGGTGTCCTTTATTATTGTAATTTGTAAGAAAGAGGTTATGTAGGCATATCTGTATTTTTGTGTGTGAAAGAGTGCATCGCATGGTGTGCATTGGGCCATTAAGTGGGTAAGATGTGGTGTTTGTGGGCTCCATGCCCATTGCACTCATATGGCGTACTTGGCGTAAATAAATGTTGCTAGTTTTTTGTGCATCACGCGTATGACACGCGTTGAAGTAGTGTTTGTGTGGGTCAGGTGCGGTGATGGTTTTGTGCGCACCCTCCGATAAAATCCTGAAGGCGCCAAGATATAAGTATAATAGTTAACAACAAACTTTCAAGAAAGTGAACACAAGCATTTATTCATTTCAATAACCGACTTCCCATTAATCATCGGGTGGTTGACTAGCACTGAGTCACTAATGTCCCCCCAGCCTGCAGAGTTTGCGGGGCCAGTAGAAGCGGAGCAATAAACAGAGACACAGATATGGAGCCAAGTTAGATTACACATTCTTAAAACAGTTGAAACTTTTTCAAACTTGCAACACAGCAAGAAAATTTAAAGTAACATTTATTTCTGTCATTTGTAAGTATTTAGCCTATTAGTTGATGTGAGAAGTGACTTGGGAAGTTGTGAACTCTTAAAGGTGCTATGACATTGTTGTATAAACCATTTCATGTAATTGATATTGCTGCATATGTAAATTCTCCAAAGAATTTCCTAACCTAAAGCTTGGTGTTTGTCAAACTAAACGTCCCTCCTCAGTAAAAGGGTTGTTTGCGGTAATATGTGGTTCTACCTAGTTGACTCTGATTGGCTACAACCAACACTGTGCGTTTTTAAGCTTTCTGCACGTTTCGTGCTGCATATTTGGTTTGAGGCGCGTTAAGTGCCTCTAAAACGGGTGGCACAAGCCGGACGCATGGCATCAACCAATCAGAGAGATTCCACTATGTGATGTAGTGGAGGATTTTCCGACAGGACAAATATTTTTACTTCGGATCACTGATAAATGTTAACATTGAGCAAGCTGAAGAGCACCTGTCCATTGATGGACAGATGCTCTTCAGCTGAAATGGGGCGCCTGTAGTTGGTGTCCTGGTGGGAGATGGGAGCACCAATGCGGATCAGTAGGTTGTCAAATTGGGCTCAGGTGACGCGTAAATAGCGCTGAAAGCGACCCTAGCGCGCAGCTCCTGCAGTAGGTGGTGAAACTCACCAAACTCAAAACACCTCTGAATTATGTGGTAAATTCTAACATGGCGCAGATTCATCCATCCATCCATTTTCTAACACGTCTATTCTTGTGGGGTTGCGAGGGATGCTGGTGCCTATCTCCAGCTGTCAATGGGCGAGATGCGGAGTACACCCTGGACAGGTCACGGCACAAATTATGTTATATTATTCAGTAAATAAAGCCAAGCCTTTCTGATGCTCAAAAGGTGTTTGGTCTGAACGCAGCATCAGACATGCTAGTGTGACTCGCGGCACTGGGGGCAGGAGGGGAGCGGGACGGCTGTTTGTTTAATGGTGCGCTCTGATTGGAGAATACGACTTAGGTAGAAAGACAACCTGTTTTTTGATCTGACTGTTTTTGAGCAAAGCAACAAAGCTGACCACCCCTGAACACTTCTTTTGATATTCAGTTTTGTTATAATCAGTGCCTAACAGACCATATTATACCCCCAAAACCTCAGAAAAATTCAATTTGTTGTCATGGCTCCTTTAACAAGTCCAAAATTAACCAGTACGAAAAAAAACATAAAACTTAGAACAAGTTCTGTGTTGTTGGAAGCCATTTTCCTTTTCTTCTATAATGCAGTAGTGGTTAAATTTGAAATGTGCGTATACCATTAGGATTGAACCACTTTACAGTTTCATCCTGGTCGTGCTTGAATATTCCACCTGATCCATTTAGCCACAGTGGCGCGGTGACAATGATCCTGTAAACCATAGTAATGTCAGTGAGATATCAGGAGGAACATGAAACAAACAGGAAAGGGTTTGCTCTTATATGATGAAATAGCAAAAGAGCTTAAACCACAAACAGCTCTAAAGATAGATGTCTAAAGATCTATATAACTTTATCAATGTTGGTGTCTCTGCATGTATGTCAGTCGTACATTTTGGCAGAACCAGCTAACTAGAGATGCAAACTCACCCTTTATTCCTGGGCGACATGTACTGAAGCACTTTGTACCCAAAAAAATCTTCCGGGTCTCCAGAATGAACAGTAGGATTTGCCGTGTCAATGTTGAAGGCTGAAGAAACTGGGATGGTTGCAGCTGAAAAGCATGAAAGATAACTTTTACAAGCTCACAAAAGAAGCATGACGAGAATTTTTGCCTTACCCTGTTGGTCTCTCCTGTTGGTTTCTGTTTCTGTTTCTCTCCTGTCTGCCTCTGTCCCTTTGGAAACCTCTGCCTTGATGTGTGCCTTATTGTGTATGACCCAAACCTGGACTACAGATTCCCTTTCTGTCTCTGCCTCACACCTAATCTGCCTGAAACGGATCATTTATTCATTAATTCAGATCACTCAAGTGGAGCCCTCCGACCCACCGATCAAGACCAGTGAAACCTCCCGGCTTCTGAAAAGTTTAGTGGCTTTTATTAAGTGCACGTATAACACTGAGTTGGTCTCAGCCACTAGATTTGTTCTCCTCCTTGCAGTGGTTCCTGAGTGCGCTCCAGTCAGTTCCTGTTCCAGCAATACTAGTATTTAAATAACCCTTTTGAAACCATTCCTGTTGGCTGACTTATCGGTCTCCAGGTTCTGAATTATTAATTAGATTAATTTGTTTGGATGGATACAAACTTATAACAAAGTCTGTTACGATTTCCGACTGATGGGACCAATCACCATGATGCAATATTATCTGTCAATCTAACACGTATTTGCATTGATATCAACTCACAAAAACTTTGGATTTGCTCTCAAGAGGAAATCTATTCCTCTTCTTTCTTTCATAGGTCATGTGCACGCCACATCGTCTTTGACCTTGCTTCTTTGAAAAGCCCAAAGTTGCCTGTGCAGCCAGCTGTAGTCTGTATTTCTTTATAATTTTTCCCATTGTTGTTTTTGCAACAATTTTCCTCTCTCTGTCATTTTTTGGAATTTTTGTATTCATTTCTGATTTCGTCAACAATTGATTCTTGTAATGGCCGCTGTCTCCTTACAGCGGTAAGTGTCAGACGGCACAGCAGTGCGTTCACAGTAGAATGTGGGGATTTTCTTTACCCCTGCCATGCGTTGCCATCTCTTTTCATGTTTTTCTTTCCTTTTTTTCTCTCTTCAACATGGCCTTTAGATTTTCAATCTCATTTTTGAAGTCTTCTTCTCCCTTGCCTTACATTTCTCCGTCCAACAACATATTGACTAATACAGAAAAAGTATATAGTCAACATGTAAAAGTACTGTACGAATGTATCCAACAATTCTTCATCATGGGTTAGTGATCATTGGCAGATGGGTTCTCCTAGCTCTGGCACTATCGCTCTGTTTTCTCTTCTTTTCTCGCCATTCCTTTGTTTGCACTCTGTTCTCCCTTTCACTGAGGCCTTTCCTTCTCCTTCCTCTCTGTCCCTTTGCCTTTTATTTTTTTCAGGTATTGGTCTCTTCTTTCAGGGTCTGCATCACGACGAGCCCTGTAGCTTGTCGTGAAAGCTAACCTAGCATGTTATTAGGTTTAGCTGTCTCTGTCTGCAGCTCTAAACAGCTTCTACTTCGTCCTTCAGTCACAGCATGGACAGTAGTAAAGATTTTTTAATTAGTGTCAGTCAAAAACTATAAAGTGCATTGTTGAAATGTAGTTACGAGGTGTGTTGTTGAGGCTTAATACACAGAAAACTGGGACAGAAGTAGGGCAAACAGTTCGTTGTTTATTGTTTAACAGTCCATTAGCTTTAGCTTTACCTTGAGGGTACATGCTAGTTTTTGTTTTACTTCATATTGGCAAATTGGTGTACGTCACTGATATTGACTTTATGCAAGTCTTGGAGGAAGAGAGTGTAAAAAAAAAAGTGCCATTGTTTCTCTACCAGGGAAATAGGTACTGGAAGTACTTGTCGTAACTCTTCTTAAAGCGGAAGTAGCGTCAAGACATTCGATGCAACGAGTCAATTGGAGAATTTGAGTAGTTGGAAAATTGTGTGGGTTTGAATAATTTTTTTTTTTTACACAAAAGCACTGTCAATTCAGTGAGCTGCTGTAATGTTGCTAGACCCAGCACACAAACACCGGGTCCTTCTAAAGATGCAGCCCTGAATTAAGACCTTCAGGTCTGACTTGAAAGTCTGTCTTGGATTGCTTTGGTCTGGATAAAGAAGCAGCCAATCATCCTGGCCGCCCCACTCTGTTTGGCAGGTGAAGTAATTCTGCTGAAAAGTGTCATTATGAAATAAAAAAGGCCATTATGAAAAACACCATTATGAAATAGAAGAGGACTTTTTAAAAAATGACAATTCGAAATAAAAACTGATGGAATTAAATAAAAAAATACCCAAACAGAAAATTCATATTATTGTAAAAAATATTAATGTGAAACAATTATATAACAAATTTTAAAAGAATGAAAAATATTTCATCATAATGAGATGATAATTTTATAAGCATCCCATTATTTCACAATTTTACTGTCACTTTAAAGGTTTATATTTTATTTACTTAAGTAGATCAATTTTCATAATTATTTATTTATTTCATTTTGACCACTTTGGTGTTCCATACTCTTACAGGTAAGCATTTAAATCAAAAACAGAATTCTTCTAATTTTAAAATAATAACATATGACCTGTTCATCATAGTCTCATGCCTGATTTTCAAAATTTTGAAAGGCGTATTTTTAAAATGATATGGAAGGATATTTTCATCTTGCATCGATATAATTGGGTCATTAGTCATTTAATCTATATATCCATGTGTATCAATGCATTGTTACACCTATAGTATTTAGGACAAATAATGTCTTTTTCCATCTCCACACACCATTTCTTCTTTATCAATAATAGAGGGTCCCTTTTTAAAACAGAAAAAGAAAAAGAAGCTTAAATCCCCCTCCATCTCTAGACCGACTAAATTATCAGCACATTCTTCTTGTTTTCAGTATTAAAGCTTTTACATAAAATGCAGAAAAAATAAATGTTATGATATAACAAAGTGGTCAACAGTGTACCATTTCTGAATTATCACCACATTTAAACTTCAAATAAGAGATGCTTGGACAAAAAGGGGAACTTTAGTAGCAAGCACAAGCTCTTGCCAGAGAGTCTGTTGGGTAAATCCATGAAGGTGTCATTCTGTCAGTGGAAAAGAAATTCAGGGTTCACTTTAAGTGAAAACCACTGATGCAACGTTGTACAAGCTCTGCTCTGAATACGTAATTGATTTTTTAAATCTCTTTGATTAAACTATAATGTCCTGCACAAGAAGAGAGGAACTGTCTCCGTCTGTGTATTTGTATTAAACGAATGTTAAAATTAACCGAAAGTGAACAGAATAGGCGCACATCAGCACAAATTGGAGATTTAAAATGACATGACCTCGGTAATGAATGTTTACCACAAAAAACACGCATTTTCCAGAACCCTGTCTGCAATCTTTGCAAAGTATTGTGCATTACTTGATAAGTTATATACAGAAATATTCTCATATTTTAACAAAAGTCACTAACCATTTAAGACCAACAATCTAATTGGTGGTAAGCACAGTAACACACAAACACACGACTTGGTGGCAGGGTTTCAAAAAGTTTGAATGTCTTCCAACAATTGCTGGACAAAAGAAAATAGCTCTTCTTGCCCATAGTTTTATTCACAATGCCTTCAGCTGCAAATGTAACTTACTTTGTTATAGTTGAGTGCTCCCAAAAAACTGGAAGTCACACAAAAAAACATCCATTGTTTTGACAGATGTTGTCAACCTAGATTGATTTTGTGCTACTTAGTATTTGTGTTTAAAAACGCACACAAAGTCTGCAATGTACCCATGGATTACACCCTTTTGTGGTGAAAAATTTCAATATTTTAAAGTCTATATTGTTTCATTTCAGGCTATTAACAGAAATCAAATATAAAAGTATAATCTATCAAAATCTGAGACTAAACCACTCATATAATTTTAAAATCAAAGTAAGTAGTGATTACGTCAAGTGTTCTGTGCTCTTCACGTGATCATTACACCTTCTGATCAAAACCCTAATTTACCCCATAGTTATTTTTTAGGTTAATCATATAAATTAAAATAGATGCCTATATATTTTTTAATTTACCTGCCAAGGCCATGTAGAGAAGCAGGTAGAAGCGCTGTGGGTTGTACATCTTGACATGAACTCAGACTGAAGACAATGTGTCTCAGTGTAAGTGTGCAATCATGCACGTTAGAAAAATGAGGTGTGTCTTTTGAAAAGGGAAATCCTGCCTATTATCCGGAATCAAACGATAAGAATAACAGTCACAGAGATTGTAGTCTGGAAAATTAAAATGGAGGGAGGAGGGGGGGAGGGGGGCTGAGATATTTCATGGTCCTGACCTTTTCTGCCTCTGAAACTTACTTGTGAACAACTGAAACTTCAGATAACCATTTTACCTTAGTTGTTTTTTTCTGTTTCATATTATTTTAACACAAACCCCAGTGCTCTGGACGTGATGAATCCTGAAGTCAATGCCCATCGTCACCTTGTGGGGACGCTGGACACAGCGGGAAGGGAAATGCACCACCCTGAAAACCAGATCCAGCAGTGAAGTTCCTGCAGAACAGAAAACTAAACAGAACTCTGAGTCCAAAGACCCGCCCAGAGCTTCTGACTTCTCTCCTATTTGAGACCATGAAAAGAGACTGTTCTCCCTGCTACCTTCTGGGAAGAGGTTCCGCAGCATCCGCTGCAGGTCCACCAGGTTCAGCAAAAGCTTTTTCCCTGTTGCCATCAGACTGTTGAACTGCTGAACTCTAAACTGGACCCTGCACCACATTTGCACATTTGCATCACTGCATCTCTATCTAGCATTACAAATGCTGCCAAACTTGTAGTTTCTAAATGCATTTTTGCACAAATGCCTTTTGCACCATCATTTCTGCACATATAAATGGTTTTAAAAATTCTCCTGTACACCGTGATCGCACACTGTTCTCTTCTCCTGCATTGTTTACATTTCAATTGTTTACTTTTTAATCACTGCTGCAATGTATACTGTAATTTACAAGCTGTATGCAACGACATTTCGTTCTGTATGCACTCTGTACATACAAAATGACAAATAAAGATGTCTAAGTGTCTAAGAAACAAGCCAGAGACTGTTAAAATGTGGTCAAAGCTATGGGGAGAGGTAGGAAACATGGCTGTGGCAGAGGAAAACAGAGTCATATGAACCCAGATGTGTTTTCACTGGTGAGGAAAGGGAAGTTGGAAAGAGGAATGTGCAGTACTTGCAAAATATTGACTTACTGGGAGAGTGGAGGATGATCACGTTCTCAGTGTAACTATAATGGTGAGGTGTAACACACACACATACATAGAACGTAAACAAAATACAAATCAGAGGTATTTTGGATGAGTGGCAGAAGTATGAAAGTGATTGAAAGCCTGCTGTAATGTTTCTGACTGAGAGAAGACTTAGACCATTGTCATATAGCTGCACATTCACAATGTGCATTTGAGCAATATTTCGTTGCAAAGCTCCGTGTAGAAACAGAAGACAAAAAGAAACATATGAATTATTATTAGTATTTCTCAATTGTCAGGAATGTAAAAGCAAACCAAAAGAGACATTTTGTATGTACAGAAAAGTTATTTGTAAGGCAATAAGAATAGTGCAAGTTTGCTTAGCAGCAGGATGTATTGCAACCATGGAAGGACATCCATATGACTGTGCAGACAGTAGTAGTTGTGCAAAAGGGTTCAGTGTCCATGTAAAGTGACTAATTTTGTATGTATGGGTTTGTCAGTCTTATAAAGTGTGGAATGAAGCTCCAGTGGAATCTGGTTGTTGCATTTGAAGCTGCTGAGCTCTCACTAGAGGCCAGCAGGTCATGTCCCTTTGTATTTTCTCCCCCGTTGCATTTGCAGAGTCCAATTAATAACCTCAATACGTACCTTCCTATGTGCCTTAACATATCTCCTGAAACCTCCCAGGACAAAGCTCCGTACAATGGGAGATCAGGCGCTCTGCTCAGCTGCTCCCAGTCTGTGGGACCATCCGAGGACACCACAGACAGTGGATGCTTTTAAACATGGCCTTAAAACCCACTTTTTAGGACAGCTTTTGATTGAACTCTTGCTCCTTTTTGATTATTTTTTTGTTTATTTTATGATTATTTTTATTGTATTCTATCTTTTTATTTCACACTCTCCATGTATATTTACCACTATTAAGGCTACAGTTTGGGCCAGTGCTGGGGATTTTGAGCCAATCCCCTGTCTTCACTCATAATTGCTAGAGGAAGAAAGGAAGATATCTCACTTCCATATCAGACGGCCCTTTTAACAGATGCTCATGACCTCTCTGATGCCTCTGAGAGCTCTGACAACATGCTGAATTTTATTGCTTTCTTCATTATACTAGTAAGCTTACTTGTTTCACATTTTTAAGCCCTTCACTCCAGGATGTTCGTATGGAGGGGCAAATTACACACAGAAGGGGATGATTTAAGGATTATTGTTGCCTTACATTTTAGAATTTAATAAATTCTTAAATTTTGTCTGACTTTTTTATTGGGTGATTCATATTCTATCCTGTGATGCCTGCATTGGTTCATGACTCAGTTTTAATGTTTTTCACAGTCGCTGGCTGAATTGTAGGAATGGGTGTGTATATGATTTAGCTTGTAACAGTGCGGGTCTAGTTTATTATAAAAGGGCAAAAGAATGTCCCCTGCTTCAGTCTATTTTTACTGCGGCTCAAGATGCACCAAGTACAGCTCTCCCTATCCAGGATAACACAATGCAGAAAGTTGTAATCTTCTGATAACGTGACAGCTTTATCATCTGTTTCTTAAGATATGGCTTGACAGATATTGTTACAACTGTATAAAAGCGTAACTATTGCATGTTTAAATCTAGCCAGAACACTTTCTTACATTTTGCACTGACATTTTTGATCTGACTCATTGTACAACTACCAACACATTAGATGCCCATGATTTGTACACTGTCTCATGTATACATGCATCACGTATAAATAATATCCATTTCACTCTAATGAAATCTGATGGACAGAGTGAACTGTCAACATAGATTAGGAAAAGTGAAGAAAGCGTGTTTAGAGGCCCATGATAGTATCATTTTGTGCTGGAGATCACAAGTTCAGACCTTTGTAACTATTTAAAAAAAATCTGTTGCTATGTTAGTTACACAATAATTAAAAGCCGGTTTAAAAATTTTACTGGTATATATACTCCAAAAACATTCCCTGGTGTTCTGTTTATACATCACTGGTGGCAGCTCTGTTAAAGATTGATAAAAAAAAACTGTGGCATCGTTTGGACACAGTGCAACAGAGGCAAGAAAGAGGCTAAATGTAACAGCAGATTTCACTGTATAAATCCTGCAATACCCTTCAGAGCCTAATATTAGCAGAATGCAAAATCCACTGGAGTACCGGGAGAGCCAAAAACTACTGTACCCTAATTTACACAATCTTGTACTTGCATTTTTGTGCATGCCAGAATCTTCAGTGCCATGTGAATGAGTGTTTTTAAAGGGCAAATAATATAAATAAAAAAGCAATTAAAACCAAAAACTGTTGAGAAACTCTTATTTCTGAATAAAATCTTCCATTTAGAATATCATTGTCCACAATAATATCCAGATCCCTCTTCCAAGTAGTTGCACCAGCACTTTCACTGTCTGTCTGCTTAAACCCATGCCATTTTACTAAAGTGAAATGGTAAACTAAAGTGAAATTACTAAACACAGCCTGCCATATACGATTGTGCTTTTCTTAGAAAGATTGCTCACAAAATATGTTCAAAATTCTTTTATTGTACACATGTGATAATAAGAGAAATTAATGGTTATTACTTTTTATTGATCGTTTACAAGGTTCTAAAAGAATATAAATACAGGCAAACATCATAGATTATATTGCTGACTGGGTCTATGCACTCTGCCAGAGGGTGGTTTTGTGTACTAATGAAGCTTCAAGAAATTAACCCTTTGCAGTCAAATTTATAAATATGTATTCTGATAGTTTTTGAACAGCAATGGTTGAAATGCAAACAAATACAAAATGTGTCTCATTCTAGGTTTACCTAAATGGCTTACCACATTAGGTAGCCTACTCCAATGCTTAAAACTATCAATGGTCTCTGTGCCAGTTGTAAAATTCAATACAATTTTATTTATATAGCAACAATTCACAACACATGTCATCTCATGGCACTTTACAAAGTCAAATTCAATCAAATCCTACAGACAGACTGGTCAAAAAGTTTTCTATGTAAGGAAATCCAGCAGATTGCATCAAGTCTTGACAAGCAGCATTCACTGTGTAGAGCCACAGTGGACAGTCGTCTTCATTGTCAATGGCTTTGCAGCAATCCCTCATACTGAGCAAGTGACAGTGGAGAGGAAAACTCCCCTTTAACAGGGAGGAGAACCTCCAGCAGAACCAGAACCAGGCTCGGTGTGAACGGTCATCTGCCTCTACCCACTGGGGGTTAGGGAAGACAGAGCAGAGACACAAAAAAGCACAGAAGCACACATTGATCCAGGAATCCTTTCTATGTTATATGGTAATGGCAGATGATGAGTGTGGCGTCACAGCTAACAAAATGCCAGACCAGGTGTACCTACTATAAAGAGAACAAGGCAGAGAGAACATAAAATTAAAAGTTGAAATAATAACAAAATGCAAATTGGAGAACAGTAGGAAAACTCAGCAGAGTGAGAGAAACTCAGCAGAGTGAGAGAAATAGATCTTGATGTCCTCCAGCAGCCTAAGCCTATAGCAGCATAACTATAGATAGCTCAGGGTAACATGAGCCACTCTAACTATAAGCTTTGTCAAAAAGTCTTAAAAGTAGACAGGGTGTCTGCTTCACGGACCAAAACTGGGAGTTGGTTCCACAGGAGAGGAGCCTGATAGCTAAAGGATCTGCCTCCCATTCTACTTTTAGAGACTCTAGGAACCACAAGCAGACCTGCAGTCTGAGAGCGAAGTGCTCTGTTAGGAACATACGGGGTAATCAGAGCTCTGATATATGATGGAGCTTGATTATTAAGGGCTTTATACGTTAGAAGAAGAATTTTAAATTCTATTCTTGATTTAACAGGAAGCCAATGAAGGGAAACTAAAATTGGAGAAATATGATCCCTCTTGTTGATTTTCATCAGAACTCTTGCTGCAGCATTTTGGATCAGCTGAAGACTTTGAACTGCATTTTGTGGACTTCCTGATAGTAAAGAATTACAATAGTCCAGCCTTGAAGTAACAAATGCATGGACTAGTTTTTCAGCATCACTCCTGGACAGAATGTTTCTAATTTTGGCGATACTCTGGAGGTGAAAAAAGGAAACTCTGGAAACCTGTTTAATATGGGATCTAAATGACATGTCTTGGTCGAAAACAACACCAAGGTTTTTAACTTTATTACCAGAGGCCAAGTTAATGCCATCCAGATTAAGTGATTGATTAAGAAGTTTATTTTTTGAGGACTCTGGTCCAAAGATGACAACTTCTGTCTTGTCAGAATTTTAATGGAGGAAATTTAAAGTCATCCAGCTTTTGATGTCATCAAGACATGACTGCAGTCGAAGTAATTGGTTGGATTCATCAGGATTTATGGATAAATATAGCTGAGTGTCATCAGCATAACAGTGGAAATTAATCCCATGCTGTCTGATAATTACAAAGATAACATTTGTCTGTTTAAAATTTCAATATTATTTCAAAGAATTCTTGTGAAAGATACATTTAATTTACAATTTTGAAGTGAATTTCTTTAAATTTAGAGGGATTTTTTTTTTTTTTTTTTTTTTTCTTTTTTTTTCCCAGTGTCCTGTCTAGCAATGTGGCAATAGGAATTGATGTCTCAATGCCAGATAGAGCTCGACAGATTTTGCTTTTACAAGTGGAGCAAACAGCTTTCGCCATAGTGCTCCACTTGATTTATGCTTGTAAATAGCTTTATTATGATTCCTGCAAGGAGAATTTCAAATTATATGGACATGACAATGGGAGACTAAAGGAAGAAGAAAAAGTGAAAGAAAAGGAAAAAAAAAGATTAGAGGTGAAAGAAAGAGGAGATAAAAGGGAGAGAGTGATAAAACCTTCTTTGTCTGCTCCATCACCTGGAAAGAGACACAAAAAGAACAGCACAACCAACAGACATAAAGCAACAGCTACACTCGAATAACACCTAGATGCCATAGCTAAATCATATATATTATTATGTAAGCTGACATGTGTAATGTGATATTTGAAAAAAGAAAGTGAAAGAACATAAATAAATAAATAAACAAATTATGAGATTACTGTATATAAGTGAACACTTAATACCTGGGACCCAGCACCTGTGGGAGATGTGAAAGTGCACTAGTTTAGGTGAAGATTATCCAGAAATAGCTTGATAGTGATTGTGGAGAACCGAAGACCCACCTTCCCCGAGCACATAGGCAGGCGTCAGGGGACCCGTAACCCCGGACTCCCAAAGGGGCCCCTAAAGCAGGTCGCCCAGGAGGGGCCGACACAGGATATCTGCAACACCCCCCCCAAGGAAGGAGCAGAGACGACCCCGAGGAAATCCCCCAGCCACCGCAATGCCGACGCCCTCAAGAGCCGCGGAGACGAGCCCGTGGGCTCCGCCGGCAGCTAGCCCCGCTGAAGTGGTCCCGGCCATGGGCCCTGAGGGCCAGAGGCCCCAGGGGCGCCCCGCCCCCGCGACAAGGGCCCCGGCCGCCCCCCGGGGGGGGCGAATTTTGAATTTCAAAAATTTGTTCTGGTTGAACAAATTTCACATTTGTTAAAATTTTTTAAAAATGGACGTTTAGAAGACCCAGAATGCATCTCATCAATTAAAAGTTTTCTCAAAGCCAGATTACTACACTTTTTTGTCAACAAAATGTATGTCATTGATTTTTATTTCAGGCATTTTAGGAGATAGATCGATAGTGAAGACCTGAGATGTTCCAGGAGACCGGGCAGTCCAAACCTAGCCTGGGTGCCATTCCGAACTTAGTCCCGCCCACAACGTTTTAGGTCGGGAAGTTCGGTCTGGTATTGCTCAATAGTAGTGCGAGTATGCTCGCCCAATATCTGGCGGGCCAATCAAATTGTCAGGGTGGGCTTTATACGATGATGGACAGATGATCAACAGTAACGTAATCATGTTTTAAACATAGTAGGTAACGTTGTACATTCTGTTGACAACAACTATGCGTCGCTTAACATACGTCACACACTCCGTTGCTCTTATTGGTTGTAGGTCTATCCAATTGAGTGCAGAGGCATTTTTTTTTCCTGGTTTGTTCGAAACACGCCCCATAATCACAGCTCTATGGAGCAGTATCAGACTCAAATTCTGACTAGAATTGAGTATGACCATGTCAGGCTAGTTCAAACCCACCCTTACAATAAGAAAACCAGGTACACAGTCACATTCACACGTTCCCACCCTAGTGCCCCCACATGCATACACTCTTACCCACACACCAATAAAAAGGGGGACACAGTGCACACACTTGCACTCACCACACACATCCTATACTCCCAGGTCCAGGCACGAGCACCCCAGAGGGGCATCCAGTCCCAGCCCCGGGAAGTGAACCCCATCATCAGGATGGGTTGGGGGGGGTACCACCACCACCACCACAACAACCCGACCTACCCGGTCCATATTCCGGTCACGACCTCCCACCCCGATCCCAGCCCAGATGACCCACAGACCCATCCAACCGGAGATGGGACCAACATGAACCGAACGGGCCAGCCAACCAAGACGCCACCCCACGTTCCCTGAGGCGCTGCCTCCGCCACACCCTGTCCTCCATACTGAAATTCTACCACCATATTCCGGGGGAGAGCAGAAGTACCATGTCCAGCCCCAGCTGAACCCCGAGACCAAACATCAAACCCCAATCCAGACACCGATTAGGTGGCCTGCTCCTCCTCCAGGCCCCAAACTGCGACTGGCAATCAGAGTACAGCGGTGTGAGTAAGACCCCGAGCCTTCCTCCACCTGCTCAAATTTTGTGTTGTTGCATGTTGTTCTCAAGTGCGTTTAAAACTGGGAGGGCCAAAAAGGGGGTGCCCGGTGCAGCCCACCCTCCCTCAGGAGGGTAGCCAGCCCCAGTAACCCCCATGCACCCCATGCAGAACCCTCAGTGTCTAAATGTAAATGGGGCAGAAGAAGCAAGCACGGGTGAGGCCTACACAATCAGCCCCCCCCCCCCCCCCATGCCTTACTCCTACCCTTATTAATGCCCTTCATATATGTGTGTTGTGAGAATGCTATAAATGAAAGTGTCTAAGATGTATAACAAAATTGGGGCCAACAAGACAGTGGGGCTGGGAAATCCACCCCACTCCCCAGTGACGCCCCCACCCCCCAAGGTCTTACATGTGTGGCAGCGTGACAGAGCTGGAAAAGGGAGGAATGACTCCGCAGCAACCTGCCCTCCCAGGAAGCCAGCTCCCCCGCTGACTCCAACAGCCACCCCTGTTCATCAGCCACCACACCCCACAGGACACATCCAACAGCCCCCACTCCCATTAGGTGATGGAGCTGATCAAAGGAGCCCAGAGAGATCGATCTGATGTGGAGGCAGATGGTGTCTCAAGACTAATATGATCCAACAATAGTTCTCTATACTGATTGATTCTGAGAATTGTTTTTCTTTTCCTATTCATGAGGATTGTTTTCTTAGCGATACGTAGGGCAGTGAAAGCCATGCAAACTGATTTTGTTTCCAAAGTGTTTTTATAACAAAGTTACCCAGCAAGCAAACTGAGGGGGAAGGTGAAATTTTATATCTCAGACACATTAATAAGTCTTCACATATCTGGCCCCAAAACCTCTGAACAGGTGTACATAACCACAGCGCATGCATATAACTGTCAGGACTATTGCCTGTGCGCTGCAAACAAGTATTAGATTGTGCAAAACCCGAATAATCATTGACCTGTATAGTGTACTCTATGAAGGATTTTGTATTGTATTAGTTGTAATTTCTCTAATAAAAATTCTATTAATTTTGAAAGTTCTTAAACATATCTGTGCCCAGATGTTTTGTTCAAACCTGACAGATAAATCCACCTCCCATTTCATAATAGGAAGAGCTTTAGAATCATCTAGTTTAGACAGTGTCCTGTATAATTTAGACAGTAGTTTGGGGGGTTTAGATCAAGGAACTCACTTATTGTAATTTGTAAACCACCTTTAATGAGCTTAAATTATTTTAATATTTAATAGTTTTTTATTATAGATTTGTTTTTGTTTTTATCAATATCATATTGTGTATTTAAGATATCAAATGAGGTAAACTCAGTTCCTTTCAAATATATATTCCAGGTATTCAATACCTTTCTCTTCCAGTAAGGAAAGTCCATCACATTATTTTTTTGTAGGATGTCAGGATTATTCTAGATTGGTGTACGGCTGCACAGGATGAGCGATGATTTCACGAAACTCCCGCCGTGTTGTCAGAGAACAGCTGATATTGATATTTTTGAATCATCCATGCCATTTTATGTTTGAGCTAATAAATGGCAAATCAGAAATCTTGATATCATCATCATCATCATCATCATCATCATCATCATCATCATCACATATTTCCTGTTCTGTACCAAATCAATATGTTTTAAATGTGTGTGTGTGTGTGTGTGTGTGTGTGTGTGTGTGTGTGTGTGTGTGTGTGTGTGTGTGTGTGTGTGTGTGTGTGTGTGATGAAATGTTGCATTCAGCACTACAGACTATTCATTTGTTGTGAAATATTAGTGTTTTCTGGTGGCATTTTTCCAACTTGGACAAAAAATGCTTGTCTTCACTGCAACGCCACCTCTCCCCATGTGGGGTCACCCTAGAGCTGCTGCAGCACAGTATCAAAAAGGAGCAGTTGGTGTTGCTTAGCAGATTAGGGGCTAAAAAAGCCTCTTAGTCTCATTTTTGAGCAGAAATGATCATGGTCTGTCGTACATCATTCGATGTTGTTTACTGGGCAGGGGTAGCGGTCAAGGTAGGTGCTTCCTGGAGGGGCCGAGTAATGACTGCTTTAAGAAGACCTGGTCATGGCCGGTCATGTTTTCCAGGACAAGGAGGGGCTGCTTTAACAAGGATTACTCTGACATGCATGACTTAAGCAAAATACCACTCTGGGTATGAGTTTAATGAATGAATACCATAACATAGCTAAAAGTATTAAAGTTAATTTTGCATGACATTGAAACTTTAATTCATGACAAAAAATCAACCAGGTCTGTTCTTACATATATCTTGGGGTCAACCTACATAATCTTTTCAGCTCGGAAATTCATGTTAATATGTCATACTCCTGCTTACAGGAGACGTTGCATTTTTTTATGTAGACCTGGGGCCTTCGGGGCTCACCAGAGGCTTGTTTTTTATTCTATCAGGCCATACTGGAAAGCATCATCAGGTATTGCGTGTCAGCGTGGTATGGTAAGCTGGTCAAGTAATTGCAACTAGAATCTAAACTTATTCGTCTGGTCCAGACAGCAGTGAGGTTTATAGGGATGCCTGATGACTCCCCCCTGCAGTCCATTTATGAGGAGTCTGCCCTCAGACTTGCACAGAGAATACGGTCTGATTCCGCTTATATCCTCAATTCACAGTTTGAATTAATACCATCTGTCAAGCAGTATAGAGTGCCCATTTGCAAACTTAATAGATTTAAATTTTCGTTCGTCCCTACCTCCATCAGATTAATAAATAAGGTAGGCATATAGTATGAGGATGCAATACTGGCATGTTGATGTTCAAGTCTGATCTGTTGGCTTGTTTTTTGTTTGGATTGCATGTGGTCAGGTGCAACATGTGTTTTATTGAGCCGTATGTGTATTTTATGCATTCATTTTGGTGTAATTGCACAATATGTGTATTTAATGTGTATTTAAACTATTTTATAGTGGCAGCTCTTTCTAGCACATGTCTAGGACACATTTCTCCTACAGGGACAGGAAAGTATATATTTATCTGTCTACCCCTAACCATTACCAGTACATACTTAACCTTAACCTAAACTCTATTCACACCATGGTCCTAGACCTAACCCCTAGCCCAAAAAAGCAAGGACCAGGAAAATGTTCTCACTTTGCATAAAATTTCCTCAATTTGCTGGTAAAATACAAAAAATGGGTTCTCAGTCAGATACAAGTAATTGTACACACACTCACATAAATTTTCAATCTTTATTTGTTTACAATGGAAGGAGATACAATAATACTGTCATTTACATGTATGCACATATTATATAATATATGACCCCAAAAATCTAAAACGTGTGACATTATAAAATGACATTATATACCAGCAGGTCATCAAAAAGTCATATAACTGTTCTCACTTCATTTAATCAGATAAATATGTCAAAACATTTTAACTTGCAGTACACTGAAACGGAAAGCAAACAAGATGTATATTTGATGAAAAGGAGGAGTTTCATGTGGAAGCAATTTTCTAGAAAATGCCTGTACAAACAAGAAAGTAATGAGAACCAAAACCCAACTCGTGACTAAAATTTGTGTGTTTCCACATTACTGATGGGAAATCTGCTGCATCAAAAGATATTAAGTTCTCTTAAAAAGGGTATTTCTGTTTGAAACCATGTATATTTGTGAAAAAGCCATCTATTGTATTGTCAAACGATATTGTGTGTGTGTTTGTGTGTGAAATGTGCAAAATTAGTTGCATAGTCATACTGCATGGTTCTTGGTGGTCATATCAAAAACTAGAGCTGGTTAATGTAGAGTTATTAACCTTCAAGAAAAAAACATATTTTTACAGATATTATAAGTACTGATTTTGGCAATATACATGCATGAATAACATTTTATTCATGCACCAGGTCTTGTTTTAAGTGTTTCTTAATTTATTTGCACTTCAACTTTTCTTTTCTTCGTTGTTTGTATAATTTCTTCTTTATTGTCATGACTCCACTCTTTCTGTTTTTTTTTTATCCTGATGTCATTCAAGAAGCAAACTTAGACAATAAACACAGTTTAAATTCTACTCTTTCGTAAGACTCTACTTAACAAACAGCTGTTAGCAGATAAAATCACTTTCACTTTGCCATTTACTTAGGATTTGGTGGGTTTCATTATAAAAAGAAAACTAGCAGCCCAAGTATAAAGGGAAGCAAGCCAAACAAGAACCATCAACAGTCACCAACTAGCATTTTAGAGGACACATAAGGCTGAAGGAGGTCTGACAGATACCCAGGTTCAATAACAATAAAACTTTAAGATCATTTCTAAAACAAACAAGACGCCAGTGAACAGAAACAAGGATGTAACAAAAGCATGGATCACCTTGTCAAAGTTTTTAGATGAAAAGGATTTCACTTTAGATAAAAGCATCAAAATAAAAAAAGGATATTATGCCATTTAGGCTTTGACTTCAGTGAGACACTGGTTGTCAGCCTATGAATGAAAATAAATATATTTTCTGAAAATTAAATGTAAAGGTAACTTATGTTTAGAAAATAAAACAGACACAGATTCTCCATGGTTCAAAGAAGACTTCTGTCACACCGAAAAGACATCAACCACTCTATTTCAGCACCTTTGACACCAGAACGCACCAATTCAGAGCTTAGGATGCTGTGGTCCACAGTGCCAAAGGCAGCTGTTGGATCTATAAGAACAGCAGTATTCTGATTAAGCAGTCAATAAAATATAAATAAAAAGTTTAAAGTGTAGCTCTGAAGAGCTTTAAAATCAAAAATGTTAACTTTTCAAGAAAATTGTGTGCATTTTAAAAGATTCCAGACTTTCTTTTTAGAAAAGGAGGTTTTGAGACAGGCCTTAAACTTGAAAGATCATGAGAGTCAAAGTTAGTTTTTTTTTAAGTATAGCCTGCACCGTCAAATGTTTAAAACAAGCTGGCAAAAAACCTGAATTGAAAATACGCTTAAAATTCATGCAAATGTAGATAAACTTCTGAATTTGAAAAATCAGTAAAAGATTTCTCAATATTGTGGATTTATTTTAAATTAAGTCAATTTCGGTAATACTAATTGACCGAAAACATGAAAAGTTTAGTTGGACTTGTCTATACCCTCTCATCCATGCAGGATCATGGTGGTAATTTCTATTACATAATAAATCCAGTGTGCCACAGTCTCATTTCCTGCCTCGGGTAATACTTCTCTAAGAGCTCACAGGAAAGGCTTTGTTCTCCGTTGTAGTCTCCTCAGAGTCTAAGGTCAAGTCAAACCTAAAGTTTACTTCGTCACTTTAACTCAATCTGTATAAGAAGCAGAACCAAGTTCTAATAACAAGTTCTCTCTCTGTCTTTCTCATACTATGCTATACTGTATGTGTGTGTGTGTGTGTGTGTGTGGGGGGGGGGGGGGGGTACACTTATAACACAGGCTAAAAAAGATGCTCCTTTTTCAAAAGAGTTTAAGTTGAGTATCCTCTTTTCATGCCAAATCATGGATTGATGCATTGGCTAACTGAAAGAGAGAGCTCACTAAAGGCGAAATTTGATTATGTTACTAGACTGAACACAATTTTTCTGAACATTCAGCTCCCTGAGGTGGTAGATGTCTGCACTTCAATTGGCGGTGTTGCCTACATAAATTATGGAAGCTGGCAGGTGTTCGGGGTTAAAAGGCTCCCCTCAGAAAGAGAAAAGACAAAGATTTTCAGCAATAAAACTATGATTCTATTAGAGCCTCTTTAACATTTACAACATCAACAGATGTTTAATAAATGAAGCCAGTGCCAGGTCCCAAAAGAATACTTCACAATGATCCACAGTCCTGGGAGGTTGTGGTTTCTATTTGTGCCTTAAGATCTAAAAGCATGAAAACATTCAGGAGTTCAAACAACTAAAACATTATTTTAACTAGAACACTTCCTCCTGTCGTCTTCACAGAGGCCCAAAAGCACAAACCCTTGATCTAAAGTGCATTACAAAAAACGTTACCAGAAAATATGAACAAGAAGAGTTTAGACTTGGATGCGAGAAATATAATCCAGATAATATTCCTACATTGAGAAATGCTGTGCACCCTCCTTCCACAAAGCTCCACTCCAAAGGTTCATGGGGTGGAGCTCCTACCTCCCTTCTGACACTGTTTTGTGGGGTACCTTTCTACTCTGCTAATCTATCTTTAACTGGGTTGATGCAGTGGAAATGAAGAGAAGTAAATAATGTCTCTAGAAAAGTAACCCTGGTTCATAGAAAATGTTGCCTAAAGTCCTGATTCATATAGTTGAGCAAATTTATGCCTCAGTTTTTTAATTAAAGAAATCCGATCATTGCAAGTTTGACAAGTTTACTAAATTGTTAATTCTCATTTCACTTTAATAGTTACATTTTACTCCCAACCTCCATGTTTGAATTGGTTCTCCCCAAATGATCCAGTGTTACATGGCCTCATTCTGAAATAGTTAAGAGGCTGTCCTTTTTCTCGTCTTCATTAAGAGGCTCTTTCTCCTCTTCAGCTTGCTCGGGTTTGTTCGCGGCTTCGTTAAGAAGCTCGTTTTCCTCTTCAGCTTGTTTGACTTCATGAAATGACTCAGACAGACATCCATTCTGAGCAGAGAGTTCATCTTCTTGTTCCTCGTAATCCTGAATGGTTTTTCTCTTGAAGAAGCCACGCTGAGGACAGTCACAAAAGCAACCATTAGACCAAATGCCAAAGCAGCCAAAACCATGCCTTAATTCCTGACAGTCTTCAGACTTTAGGGCTCCAAATCTGGAGGTAGAAATCTCACCTTACACAAGATGAATATGAGTAGGAACAGAAGCATCATTCCCAGGATCACTCCAGTCAAAATGATCAGCAGTTTATTTGGGGGAACTATGAACTCAACCAGAACTGTCGCCTTTTAGCAGAAAATAAAAGTTATGCCTCACATGAAACAGATTAATATGTATAAACAGGTACTGAGAATAGCTGTACATACCGATTCCTTCACTGTGTATCTCTGATCATTGTTCTGAAACCAAAACTCATATTATAATTACCTTCAAAACAGCCTCTTTGAAACAGTATTACAACAGTCCAACCCATACATACCTCATTTTTGTAAGTCACTATGTATTTAGCACCATCATAGTGAACTTTTATGAAGCTCGTAAAACTGACCTCTCCTCCGTCTCCAGTATATTGTTTCAGAAAGGGAATATTCTTTAAAGCAAGAGCAGGACAATTGAAGGAATGTCACAGATACGTGGGGCGGATTCAGTCTTTACTCATTGCAGTACATACATGGTTTTTCAGATTTTGGAAATGCACAAGTCCCTCCAGGGTAAACTGAACTCCTGAATAATTCTTCAGTGTAAAAGTATCACAGTTCATGGCAACGCAGTTTTCTTTCAGTGGGCAGTCCTGCAACAAAACAGCCCCTTTTGTCAATGAGCAATTTATTTTTAGAATTATATATTTTAAGTCATAAAGCTGTTACACCAACCTCAGGTTTTAGGATGGAAATGACTGAGCACCGAGTTTTGTTCTTTAAAACATGGAAAAATGTAAATATTAAAAGCTTGCAGGTAACACCCATAGCAGCAGATGAAATGAGAAGCGTCTTTGCATTTGGACAAATTACCTGCTCAACAATAACTTTATAGTTTTTCACTTCAAAGTTGTGTTCCAGTTTACTTGGGAAGAACAGGGACACATTGATGGGAAAATCCTTAAAACCAGTGTTGTTTATCTGTAAATAACGAGAAGTCGCATTCACTCTAAATAAGTGGATTTACATAGAATTTCAGGTGTATTTTTAGTTTCAAAGTCTGAAAACTGAATAGTGTTTTAAAATCATTTACGTTATATATAATAGCCATCCTTTTTGGTTCATGTTTTTCTGGAGTGAAGTTCATATAAGTCTCCGTTTTGTGATTTCTAAAAACAAAAAGCATTTATTGCAAAAGATACAGGAAAATGTTGTTTTATACAATTTAAATACTGGTAATGTGTGGAATTTACTTACACTGCCATTGCCAGTTTGACTGAATATTTTACAGGAGAAGCTTTGGTCACAGAAATTGGCTCGCTGGAGTTTGAATTTTCACTAAGAATGCAAAGGGAAAAATATTGTGAGTAATAAAAATAACAAAAACTGGTTGATTGACAAATCCTTTGCTTCCGTCTGTAATAGATTATTTATAATAAGTGTTACCTTTGTGCAGAGACCGACATCGACACTGTGTCATTCCACTCAAAGTCTCTGGCAACGCGAAAAGTAGCATTAAACGTGGCCTTACATGGAACAAGAGAAAATGACGTTAGATCTGGCTCTGGGAGCGAGGCAGGCTAGTAAAGATTGTTATTCAATGAGCTTTTCAAAACTTCCACTGTGACTGTATGGAGGGTATGCGGCTGTGGTTTGACTCACAGAGGATTTGCTGCGATACACAGGAAGGCTGATGCCACAAACAGTTTTGTCAGGCACATCTTCTAGACCAGTGCAGATGTAAGTTAGTTTCTTGGTCTGGTGGGAGAAGAAAAAGCTAAAATAAAGTTTAACTGCTTTAGAGCTTCAGGTTTCAATGCAGATAGAGCTTCAGTGACAGAGTCTGTCATCTTTAATGAAGTTCATGTAGCAAAAAGCAAAATCTCTCAGATGTGTCTCTAAAAGAGACATGAGTTGTTGTTTTTTTGGTTGTAAAAACTCTGCGCAGACAACCTTAGTGGAGTTTTGTATTTCCTCTACTTGTTGGGTGTCACAGAAAATGATGAAGTCAACATCTTTCCTACAGAACACCTTAAATTTTCTTATGCAAAGCTTGCTCCTCTTCTTGCTATCTGCTTCACAAGGTATTTGTGCTGTGAGTTGTTTTCCAGTCAGTCCTCCTAGTTGAAGTTATCAAGGATAAAGTAGGTAAAGTGGGCAACTTGGAAAACTATAGCTCTTTCTAGCAATGGGGCATATCAAAAGTATTAGAAATAATCTAGCAAATTAGGAAAATTTATTTGATATATTCTAAGGAAAACCAGTTTTACCTATGAGCCTATAATAGGGCTCCTCAGTTCTTATCTGTTTCATTGATGCTTCTAAAGCTTTTGACCGTGTGAATCACAGTAAGCCATTTCTTTTAATTACTCAGAGTGGTACGTCTTTGCATTGTGAGACTCTTGGCTTATTGGTATGCTCACCAGATCATGCAGGTTTTATCTGTCATCCCCATACAGTGTTAGCAGCGTGTTAAGGAGGGGGAATTCTTGTCACTGGTTCTTTGTGAGTTGTATATAGATGATCTCTCTCAGAGACTGGATAAATTCAACACTGAATGGTTTATTGTAAATCTCTTAGTGAATCATAATATGCAGATGATCTTGTGGTTTTTATTTGTTCAAGTGTTGGTCTTCACCAGCTGTTGAATATATGTATTGTGTATGTAAAAGATCATGATATCAAGTGCAATGACTATAAGAGTGCTGTTTTAATCTGTCAAACTAAAGAGGATAAATATTAAAGATTTCCAGAAGTCAAATTGGCAGATATTGTTGGTATCAGTAAGAAAATGAAACATCTTGGTCATTTTATCACAGACAAACTAACAGATTATGATGATATTAGCAGGCAGTGTTGACCAGAAATATTTATCATGGACAGTTGGTTGAAGATAAAAAGGAACTTTTTATTTACCCCTGTTAGCTCCATTATTGAGAAGGAGAGGCCTGGAGGGTAGTGCATTGTCAGGCTGGTATTGTATGAGTCATCACCAATATTATTCAGCGTTATCAACACGCTGAATACAGTATTTTCCGTTACCAATACTTCCCCTTTCCTAAAAGAAGAAAAATACTTTTAAAAGCACAGGCCAAAGCAAAACAACAGCTCTTCTAGGTGTTTTAGAACTACTTACATGAAATTAAAATCCACTTTAAGATCAGCAATGCAGATTTCTTTTTTGGCACAACGCTTTTCAAAAGGAACCTGTAAAAGAAAAAAAAAAAAGTCCAGAGTCCAGGGCCAAGGTAAAAATTTCACATTTTTTCTTCACATATCCAAATTTTCATGACGGTCCCCAGAACCCTTTAGTTCCTGTACCCACCTGGACCACAGCCCGTGTATAGCTGTCCATGTTAAGGATGGCACTTGCGTTCTTACCGTCGGGTTGAGAAAAGTTTAAATTGACGTCTACAGGAGATAATGTGTCTTGTACACATTTCTGGAAAACAGAAACAACAATGTGGTGACTTACTCAAATAAAGATTCTGGTTTTGTCTTTTCAGAGAAAGTCTGGGTTCAGTAAACATGTTATCATTATTCATACATTCATGTAGATAGAATAGTTGAAGCATGTTTCTCTGCCAGTCAGCTCATAGGTGTGTGTAGTATTCCTGCTTTTCTCTTTGTTTTCAATGAAGAAACCTCGATACATCAACCTTGTTGAATCCACGTTGAGCATCACTGAGAGGTTGATCCTTTTCTCTGCAGTGGACAAATGGGGCATTAAAATGACAAACAGACAGTAGCTGTTGGTGAAACTCCCGTTTTTGAGTCCCCACCTGCTGTGCTGTTTGTTGCTTCTGCCATTTCAAAGCAAGCCTGTACGGTGACCATTGGTAGAATTTTATTCTTATCCAAGCAGTTGATCTCCTGAATGCTTATCACATTAGGATAAAATGACAGGCTAGCCTTGATATTTAGCACGGACTTGGACCTGAAAGACACCAAATAAAGCAGCTCATACATTGAGGATTTCTAAATGGGAAAACAATTTTGATACAACTTCCCTCACAGTGGTTAGCGTTTTAATTGGCTGTGCAGTTTAAAAACCACAACTCCTATTAAAACATCAAATCTCACTTCATCTACAACTTTTTTCAAGAAATTGAGAAGCTGAATGTACATTTTAACATGCTATATAACTTTAAGAGTGTCATGGCAGTTACAACGTTATACCTTAAGACAACTGCAGAACCTTTCGATCCCACCACAATATCTGGCAGCTGGTCAGCTCCAAGATCAATATCTCCATTAATGGCTTGTCCAAAGAACCTCAACCTGGGGTGGAAATCTGCTCCTCTGATTCTCTGGAACAACAGAAGCTTGAATATTGAAACTGTCTGAGTCACACATTTTTGTACAGTAGAAAGGTGGTTGGAAAAAAAACAATGTATGCGTTTTTGCCTTAACATTTACCAAGCACTTTGTAGCAAGATTTCACCACACTATCAAATGAGAATGAGGAGGATGTCTGAAGGGACTCGCTGAGTAAGTTGCTGGGAAGTAATTTCCCATTAATTATATTTTTAAATCAGTTTCTCAAGCAAAGGATGCCGTCGCTTGACCATATTAAACAGGTTTCCAGGGTTTCTTTTTTTAACCTCCGAAAAATTGCCAGAATTAGAAATATTCTGTCCAGGACTGATGCTGAAAAACTGGTCCATGCATTCGTTACTTCAAGGCTGGACTATTGTAATTCTTTACCATCACGATCTAAAATGCTGCAACAAGAGTTCTGATGAAAATGAAAGAGAGATTATGTTTCTCCTATTTTGGCTTCCCTTGACTGGTTTCCTGTTAAATCAACAATGTAAAGGAGGAGGCAGACGCATTTTCCTGCTGCTCCTGCTGCTGCCCCCACCTCCCTGCTCTGTCCCTGCTTTGCTGTGTCTTGTCTTTCTGAGCTCTCTCTTCATATCACCCGAATTCTGAAAACTATGGATCTGGTCTGCTGGTCTCTCAGTGCAATTGATCAAATTTTTTCGACGGGAAGGCAGGGTAAAGGGGCCTGTCCTGTCCGAGAAGGGTATAACTGCAGACACAGCCAGCAGCAAAAACGCCCCTGTCGGAACGCCCACACTTTAGGAACGCCCACACTTTAGGAACGCCCACACAGTAGGAACGCCCTCACAGTAGGAATTATTGTTTTCGTTCCCGCAAACGATTATTAGTTTGTTGATTTGCCCACTTCAATACTTTTTCCCTTCATCTTCTTCATTCTCGCTGGATTTGCCTTCTGTGATTGTCCTGCTGATTCCCTTGAACACCTTTTACTTGTCCTATCTTAAGTACATTCTGGAGAGACATCAAAGAATGGTTATGTTGAAAATGACAAATATTCCAGTGTTCAATCAACCATATTGTGTACTATGTTGATGGTCTTGATAATCAAACGTCTGATGCGGTAAATATTTTTTCTTGCTAGCTAAGTATTACATACACTGCACTGAAAAAAAACATATATGCACATTTCCGTCTACTTAAGCATAGTTACTTTAGCACAATTGTTTCATGTTATCAGGGTAGGACATGAAACAATTGTGTTAAAGTAACTAAATATGCCTAAGTAGTTGCAAATGTTGCATGAAATCTTTAAGTGGAAAGACTCTCCCCCTTGTTTTGATATTTTCTTTAATAATTTCAAATTGTATTACTCCTCGCTGAAACTTGTTAAATCTGCATCTGCAAAATAAATAAATAAATAATATCCACAAACATGTCTAAATATCTTTTACTTTTGTTACTTGCTCCAATCCCTTTTAAGTTCCTTATGGTTCTTGTCACTGTAATCTAGGGTGACCATTTCCACAACACCAAAAAAGAGGACATAATGCAGCATATCAATAAATCACTATGATGTATAGTACAACTTTGATTGGTTTAAATGTGATATCTGTGCAGCTGAATAGGAAAAAATTAATAAAAAGTCAAAAAGTGTTGCTTCACAGTATTTGTGTTTATTCAACACATTGTTGCCCTATTCGCATGGTATTAGTTTTACCTAGGAACCACATGTGATTTGTAATAATTACGGCGCTGTATGCAGAAAGATATTAACCGGCTCACGCTGTCAGGAAAAAGCAACAGCGCAAGGACTCTTCTTGTACAGTGCGATAGACAGGATTATCCTGTTCTGTCAGGATAAGGGGTTCTATTGGAGAAACAGCCTAAATATGCGACTGCATGTTCAAAAATCAAGCTAAAAAAAATGCAACTCATGAAATTTACCAGCAACTTTAGAAAAAAAGCAAGCCCAGACGCAGAGTTGACAGCTCTGCTTCTTTCACGCAGCTGAAGAGCAGCGAATTAATTACATGTAATCCCTAGGTAAAACAAGATCCGTGCCAATACAGAATTGGGAATTGTGCTGCAGCCCAGCAAATTTGGAAAAAAAAATCTGTGTATCGTGGGATACATCCTAGATTCCTGGAACAGGTGGAAAATGGTGTGTTTTTCGATTTTGTCAGTTGTGAACGTTGAAGATGTATACATGTTTGGATTCATGATACTCAGATTTCTTCAATTTGGATTTGGAGGATACCTGATGTATCTGCAATTACAGAGGATGTCGATGGCAATTATGGCCATGATCAGGCTGCCGTCCACATTTGATGGACTCACAAAGGCTTTGAACGAGCAGAGCCGCAAGCTGGATGCGATGGAACGCAGGCTGGCTGCGGTGGCTGAACTCAGAGGAGAGATGGGATAAAATCGTGGATGTGCACGCTCGCTTCAAGGTGGAAAAAGCCCAACAATTTCAGAATATTGGAATCGCCACGTGGAGCCCAGCGACAAAGACTTCAAGACTGACGGAAAAATTGTGCAGCTTACTCTCAAAACAAAAAGTGTATTTGGATTTCGGCTTCCCCACTTCTCAAAACTCCCCTGGATGTTATGGCGAGAGGGCCCAGAACTGCGTCCCCCCCGCTCCCCGCTCCCCCCTTCCCCCGTGGACACCTGTGGATGCATTCAGAACTGTGCCGGCTGATAAACTTTCCATCATGTCAAGGACAATGGCATATGGACAGCGTTCATGGACAAATTGCACACACTCACTCACACACACAACTGATGCAATTCTACATGGGACTCACATGTGACACCTAATGCCTCCAATGTAACCCTCTGCTGGAATGTTGTCTCGTCATATGTGCTTTTCTCGTGCTGAGTTTTTTTACATATCTCAAACTGTACCCTGTTAAGGATAAACTGTGAAATATGCCTTTTTTCCCTCTCCCTCCCCAAATGTGGCTGCTATCTTTCCACAGAGTTAAAGGCATCGCCCTAAGGAAACCGTGTCAGGCGGGGTCCTTAGGGCGCCTGACACGGTTTCAGGCAGTTGAAACTTTGGCAACGCAAGGCCTCAGTCAACCGTTGCTCCCAAATGTATGTGATGTATGTGATGGACGGTTGTACTGAAACTGTAATTTTGATTACAATGCAAATTGTTGTTGACAATAAAGATTGATTGATTGATTGATTGATTGATTGATTGATTGATTGATTGAATGATTGATTGATTGATTGATTGATTGATTGATTGAAAATTCTTCTTCTCACGTATAAAGCCCTTAATAATCAAGCTCCATCATATATCAGAGCTCTGATTACTCCGTATGTTCCTAACAGAGCACTTCGCTCTCAGACTGCAGGTCTGCTGGTGGTTCCTAGAGTCTCTAAAAGTAGAATGGGAGGCAGATCCTTTAGCTATCAGGCTCCTCTCCTGTGGAATCAACTCCCAGTTTTGGTTCATGAGGCAGACATATGTTTGTTATTATTTAAAGTTATAACTTTATGTTATCTTTTTTTTCCCTTCATAGTATCTACATCTGGTCTGGCATTCTGTTGAGCTGTGACACCATTCAGGGGGACAGATCAACTGCTGTCAACAACTTCATCTTAAAGAAGATGAAGCTGGCTATATCTCTCAATGCTGTTGTCTTTCATCGTCCAGAAAGTTCACTCTCTACTTGACTGTGTTTCTTTCCTAGACACAGACACCTATGGTGCTGAGACCTATCTTCATCTGGAGCAATATTTAGAGCTGGGTCTCCTGTGTGCTTGCTGCCAGATGGTCACCGCTTAGTTGGTAGATCAGCCAGTGTTCCTTCTGGAGAAAACAATCATTTCTACCACTTTGAGATTTTCTCCAGGATGCAGCTCCACACCAACCTCCCAACAACTGAGCCAAACCTTCCACCTACCTCATCTCCAGCTGCTACCCCCCATGAGTTTGCCTACCTCCACAACCTACCCCTGCATCCAGAGATGCCACCACTACCTTTTTCCCTCATTCCCTAATAAACTGTTGTTTTGCTCCTTCTCATACTTCTGGTTATCCGTATTTTGGGCCCAGCACCACTGGAACACAACACTGTGAAGCCTATTAATGAAAATACTATGATCGACACTATCGAGGGCGGATGTAAGATCCAGGAGAACCATTACTGTTGATGCTCCAGAGTCTGCAGACATTAAAATGTCTCTAGAAACTTTAAGGAAGGCAGTTTCTGTGAATGTAACTTACAATATCCAGGCTGAAAAATGTGAAAGAGCTCATGTTTTTTCGTAAAAGAAATTAGCGGTTCTGACACTACTTTTTCAAGAACCGTGGAAATAAAAGGTACACATGACGAAGTGAGTGAGTTTTCTATCTGAAGTTGTTTTGTCATTGTTTTGGTGTGATTAGCTCACCATGATCAGTGAAAAGCTGATTTTGGACTTTGTGTGAAGGATTCCTTTTTACCGCACTTGCTAAGATACATACATGCATAGAAAGCTTTGTTAGAATGAGTTTTTGTGAAGGTGGCTTGCTTGGTAGACAGGAATGATCTGCAAAAAGACTTCTTCTCTCTAGTTGAGGAAAGCCCTGATAGAACAAAAACTAATGGTAGATGTGCCGAAACTTCCCATATATAATTTATAAGGATATTTAATAGACTGAGGAAACCTTTGTGGCATGGCCAGAAAAGCAGTAGTGATTATAAGCACTTCATGAATGGTTGCCATCACAGTGAAATTAGGTGTCCCATATTTGCAATGATCCTGCCAGGTCTGAACTGTTGTGCAGCTCCTAGTGGGAGTCTTAGTCTGGTGTAAAGGAGAACTTTCTGGAGTGTGGCCTTTGACTGGCATCAACAAAAACTTTATTTATCTATTCCAAGCATTCAAAATAAGTGATTCTGGCACAATGTCATCTGGATTTACAGCTGCGACATCGTACATGATTTTTTTTTTACCTTGAATGTAAAATTCTTCTACTGCTGTCTCAGCAAGAGTCTTTAAATACTAGAGAATCAGCTTCTGGAGGTTATTCTGCCCATTTTATATGTCACCAAAATTCAGAGTTTTTTGTACCTCTCTACTTCTCTCTCTCAGCTTTTTCTTAGCGTGCTTCTGGGATTAAACTCTAGATGTACTAAACGCTGAAAAGAATACACTGTTCAGCAGATCAATTTTTACTAGTTTTTGGTGAGGAAAATAATGTGTTAAAGCTCTTCAACTCATTTAGAATTTATGATTTTACTGACTTCAGAAAATGTACAAAATATTATATAGTCTCTACTTGTATAGAGCTTTATCAAGTTTGACAACCCCAAAGAGCTTTACACAACATTCAGTCATTCACATCCTGACAGTGATAAACTGCATTGTAGCCACAGCTGCCCTGGGGCAGACTGATAGAAGCGAGGCTGCCATACATCAGCGCCACTAGGGCCCTATGACAACCTTGCCCAAGGACACAACAACTGAGATGGTCGAACTGGCAACCCGCCAGTTACTGGATAAACTCCCTAACGCCCCACATTATGGATTTCTTTTAAAAGGAATCTTAAATTTTTCTGTCACCTGGCTGGAAATGTTGCGTATCCCAACACCTTCATGTCCAAGGTAGATGTAAACTGCTCCTGTGTTATCCTCCTCCAGGGGGGCTCCCACTGCAACATCTCGGAGACCATCTCCATTCAGATCTGAAAGACTGGATATGGTGGTGCCAAATCTACCCATGGATGGTGCTCGCACTTGAAGCACCTTTTTTAGTTTCATCTGTAAGCAGTAAGGATAATATCCAACTGAACAATAAACTCATACATAAATAAAACTCAGTCAGCATTTTTCTAATGACGCACCTCATCAGATAGAGAGTAGACGTAGATCATTCCCTCTTTTTTCTCCTCGGCCAGGTAAAACTGTGGCGCTCCAACCAGCAGGAAATCAGTGTTACCGTCTGAGTCAATGTCTACAGAGCACAGCTCTGCACCAAAATAGGAACCAATCTGTAACATATGGATAAAGAGATGTTTCCTGTGCTTTTTATTTCTGCACCTGCTGCCATGATGATCCTGTGCCCAGCTTGTGTCTATCTCTGAATGAAAAAAATACCTTCAGAGGCAGACTGAAGTTTAAAAATGGGCAGCATATATTTCTATTACTTATTTATATAATCCACTAAAAAGATCACTACAATTCCCAACCTGGTCCTCTGTAATTCTCTGGACTGGTTTCCAGTCGTCGTCATCAGGTTGGAAAACTATAACCTGTCCCATGTGGTTAAAACGTGGTGCACCCGTGAAATATAGAGGTTTGCCATTCCTCTCTCCAACAGAGAGAGAGTATCCTGCAAGTGTGAATAGCAATAAATGTTCAAATGAATTTTTCTTGTACATTACACAATATATAACCCTAACAAAAGTAAACAGTCAATTGAAACCAATCAAGATCATTCATTGATATCTCTGCTAATATTAATTGTTTCTGTAAATGAGGAAATAATTAATATACCCATGTAGGAGTCCTCTTGCAAATTTGGATCTAAAATCTTTTTATCTTGTTTTTGAGGCTCATTGAGAGCTCCACGCCAGCTGTTTGATCCCACCGAGCCCAGAATCAAGGTGTCCTGTCAACAGAAAGGTCCGACATAAACATACATTTTTCATATCTGTGATGAATCATCTTTTGATTCAGAGACTCTGCAAGCATCAAATAAACAAATACATTTTAGTTTAAATAGAAGTTAAGTGTTTATATCCAGTTATTCATTCTTTCTATCCAATTCCTAACTTCCTTAACTCTTTTATCACATTTTCTAAGTGACCTGATCTTAAAATCATTGTCCTTTACAGCCATATGTGCCCCGCATCAACAGAAATCTTCCTGTATGCATGAGCTGGTATACTAAGTTGTGCTTTTTTCCATTGAAAGATTTTATTTTTCTTTAATGTTTTTAACCATTTTTGAAAATTCCACTATTTCTGTAAGTTCTTTTGAACTGTTTCTTTAATAACCTGGGGTTTATATTTAGTTATTTAGACAAGGAGACATCAATGCCTCAAATTTCAGGAACAAAGGAGGAACCCAAGGTTGGAGAAAACGGCTGGAATATAGCCAGATAAATAACCAAAACATTAAGATTACCAACTAAACCAAAGCATACACATCACTGACCTTGTATGAGACAGCACTGAATCCACTTTGTGACATTTGATTCGTCAGTTTATCAGCTCGACTCACATTAGATCCTAAAAGAGTTATATAAAGTAAAAAGGTGTAAATACAGCATGAACAGAAATAAAATTATTTAGTGTCCTCACTAATCAAAATTGGGAACAAAACTGAATAAACAAACAAACATAGAAATCAGATAATATCACCTTCAATAGTAAAGATCTGTTTTTGTAAATTTTCCAGTAATCCTTGGAGTCCATCATAGTTCTCAATCTTGAAGACATTCTTTTCTTTTGGCTCTGATGCAAGTTTTCGTAGATTGTTTAAATCAACTTTTTTGACCTGGAATGAAAAGAACCAATATATCTTTTCACACCTGATGTCATTAAAACTCCCATTTGGTAGGTGTTGGCAATTGAAACAAAGAAGCAAACTGTCTCCTGTAAAGAGCAACAATACATATAATTGGTCTGCATTAGCGGTCTGATTTAAAAGGCACATGTCAGGCTTTTTAATGCATTCCTTTTAACATTAAAATGAAAATTGAGTTGTGGTCTATATAAAGTGGAACTGAAATGCTTTGGTATGAATTCATCATTATCGTTGCCCTTCAGTCCCTCTTTTGCCCCTGTTCTCAGGTGTATCTGAAGCCGAACAAAGCTGAACTAAGATATACGGCCAGAAACCTTAGTGTGTAATGATGAAGCCGCCTGAAGCCGAACTAGCCGTGATAGGCGTAGTAATACGTATGCCACGCCAGTGGGTGGTGCAGCACCAAAGCAAGGGAAGTAAAGATAATCACACTACGCATGCGCGGAGTTCTCTGCTGATGATCTGATTAACTGTGTAAAATGTAGTTTTCAAACTGCATTTCACACTGGTGGTGAAAATGGAGTAGCAGAAGATGTTGTAAAATCCATAGTAGGTTTAAAAGCCTGTGCAGCACAACTGCAACTATGGAGATCGCCATTTTTTTTGTTGTTGTCTACGTCGGCTCGCATGTAAAAACATGTCATTATTTAGCCAGTTATGGGTATAGGGGTTTCAAGATGGTGGTGCCACGGGGGGTGGCTTCAAACATATACACTCTGGGAGCTGGTTTCAGATGTAGTCGGTTTTGTGGCCGCTTCATTGTGATGGGACCTCTGACCAAGAAAGAGGCTGGTCATATACACCCAAACTCAGCTTCATCTGGACGGGGCCTGAGAGCAACTCTCGGTGCGGTCTCTTTAAATGCAAAGGAGGCAGTTCACACCCTGACCTCCTCCTGGTCACAAAGTGTTTTGTAGTATGCTGGGGGAACGTATGATGAATTCTGTGGATTAATACACACAACAACCAAATATTTTCACTTATCCGCTTATAGCTTTGGCAACCTTGAGATTGGACTACAAAAAGTGGAAAAAGGGGCTACAAAAGAGGATTTTCCGAGATTTGTCCCGTTTAAATGTGACCCGTATTCTGCAACAGCACTGCTAAGATTCAGAGTACAGATTTTGCACCTATGATAAAGTATCTTGAAAAAGAATTTGATGTGAATCTGCACTATATAAATAAATAAACTGAACTGAAACTGATTTAACTACAGTGTGAACCAACCGTCTAGCTCAATGACTGCGGGAGATAGGCAACAGCCCCTTGAGACCTTGCAAAGATAAGCACGTATAGATGAAGAACGGACAAAAGGATTAAATGTGTTGATTTTAAAAGGGATTCTTGTAAACAAAAAGAATTGATTGCTTGTGCTGTATAAAATTTCACAAAAATTAACTCATGGGTTTTTATTTTTACTTACATAAATGCATAACGATAAGTGACAAAGAACTTCAAAAGCTCTAGTATTTGAATTTAAAAAGGGATGATGCATCCATTGTATATATCTGCTTTATCTTTGTGTTGTTATGTCATGGCAGGGTTGCCTAATCAAAACTGGAGATTTATGCCTCTGACCCTACAGAGACACACAAGCGCATGCACACATAAGACAAATTAACCTAACAGCTTTTTTTTTTTACTACATCACTAGTGGGTACCCAATTGAGAAGCCACACATGCTTAAGAAGAACATGCAAACTCTTTTCATAATGACCCAAGGCTGGGATTCAAGCCCAGGACCTTTTTGCTGCAAGGAATCAGAGCTAATTGCACTGATGGGATGTTGGATAAGTATACATAACAAGAACTGCAGTGTTTTCTGTATCTGAGTACAGCCCATATAAAAATATTCTGGCTATGCTGTTAACATTTTAAAGTAGATTTTAAAAGTTTTGTAATTTTCCATTCATGGTACATATAACAATGTTTGGCTGGGGTTGTGAAACTATGCTTGGGTGTCACTGGCAAAAACACTGTATAGAATTGTGTTTATGCATATGTTCTGATGAATCTGTCCAACAATTATGTTACATCCATCAATCCATTGTCTATATCCGCTTATCCTTGCAGGATAATGGGGAGGCTGGTGCCTATTTCGAGCAGTCATTGAGTATGAGGCAGGGTACACCCTGGACTGATCACCAGTCCATTATAGGGCAACACAGAGACACACAGGACAGACAATGAACACACAAACTCTCATACCTAAGGGTCATTTTAAGACCAATTAACCTAACCATCATGTTTTTGGACTGTGGGATGAAGCTGGAGTTCCTGTAGAGAACCCATGCATTCTCATGGACAACATGCAAACTCCATACAGAAATACAACAGGTCGAGAACTGGATCCCAGCTGCATATTCCTGTGTCGCTGCACGGCAGGGAGCTCTTTACGGTACCGTGGTGGAGCTAGCTCCCAGCTTCACAAGTGCATCCACAGTGAGTTCCCCACCCCACCATGCTCTATGGGGCTTTGTATTTCGACCCCACTGTGTTGAATCGTGCCGCCGGGTTAAAGCTTTTGGTCAGCTTGGCCTCGCCCGTCCGACATCCTGCAACACTAACACTTTCCATATTTGGAAAACGGTGTTTGACTGGTTTTCCAAATATGGTTGTAGCCAATCACAGTGAAATCAACTGGGTAGTAGCTGCATATCATTACCGCAACCAACCCTTTTATTGAGGAGGGACATTTGGCCTGACAAAACAAAAAACTGACGTTATTCTTTTATGAAATTGTTTGGAGAGACAGACAGACTTAAGGAGAATTTAGAGAGGCCAATTAACCTAACAGTCATGTTTTTGGACTGTGGGAGGAAGCCGGAGTACCCGGAGAGAACCCATGCATGCACAGTGAGAACATGCAAACTCCATGCAGAAAGATCCAGGGTTGGACTCAAACCCAGAACCTTCTTGCTGCAAGGCAGCCACTGTGCAGCCCTTCTGTGTTTTAATAGATGCTAAATTATTACATGCTCCATCAGTGTTTTACCAGTTGCTTTCAATAACTTTAAACAATCAAATATACAAGAATACCTAAAACGTATTTTACTTGATAGAGCAGATGAACTTTAGGTACTACAATAATGAAAAAAGCCAAACACTTAAATACTAAAGATTTTTGGCCTGTTGGGCACTTACAGACAGGTTACTTGAAAAGCTATTTTACAATGATGTTGCTCAGTGCTTGTGTGCTATTTCGCAATTAATGTTGCGCAGTTTTGCAAGTAATTAAACAAATTAATAAGCACAGCAGCATCTTTTAGTCCATTAATACAGAAAAACTTACCCCAATGACAATTCGAATGATCTTTTTACGTTCATAGGTTTCAACACTCTTGAGTCTTGTATCAAGATCACTTGGATCTCCATCTGTGATTATCACCACAGCTTTAGTTGCATCTTTTGAGGCTCCTGCTGCTTGGTTTTCCAAGATTTCTGACCTGAAGAAAGGCAGACATTTAGTGTTGTTGAAAATAAACAAAACTTCATCAACAAACACTAACACATATACTTTAAGGACTTTGGCAAAGGACATGGTCAAAGTCTTCTTGTGGTTCATTGCTAAATGTTTCAAATGTAACCAAACTTACAGCGTAAAATTAAGGGCTTTGTGGGTGTTGGTGAGAGCCTTCATATGCTGTTCTTCATCAAGTTTCTTTATAGCAGTGCCAGCAACATAGTCATTAAAGTCAAACACTTTCCTGCAATCTGTTGAGAACTGAACTGCTGCACACTACAGGAAAACAGACATTATTGATTTAACATTACATACAAAATATACTGTCGATCATAGCCTGACATACAAATACATTTAAGAAATTATTGATGAAGTAGTGTAATGACCTTGAAAGTTGAGTTTTTAAGGCTCTTCATTACATTTTTTATGAAAATTTTATTTTCGTTAAACTCTGCTCCAGTCATGCTCTCGGATCCATCAAACAGAAACACAAGGTCTACTGCCTTTTTTGTGCATTCTGAAAAAAGGTACAGAAAGTTAGAATACCACATAAATCAGCATATAAATACTGGGAACAGTATGTATTCTTGAGGGGAGAAAACCTTACTTTGGAACAAAGGTGTAAATGAAGACAGCTGCTGAAACTCATTGGTGACATTATAACACAAACTGTTCAGGTAGACGTTCTCATCACATGGATGAGCAACACTTGGACTGCAAGCCTAAACCAGAACAAAACATGTCAGAGAAATTGGATTGAACTCTTTTAGACATTTGCTTTGCTCCAAAACATTGCAAACATTTTGTGATTTCTTACAATAAATCGGGTTCTTGTAGAATCTGCAGCTATTGACAAGCCAAGATGTCTGGGTAAATGTGGATATGTCTCAGAAGAATCTGTAAAAAACATTTGGTTGCAGTTAAGGGTTAGGGTGTCTAAACTTTAAGGAGACATATTGAAACAATCAGTTTTTAGAACTCGGTTTGATGATGAAAGGCTAGTAAACGATCGCATAGATTCTTACAATTATTTTCACTTTCATTGATCAGCCGGAAAAAAAAAGTATTTATTCATGATTAGCTTTTCTTAATTAGTTTTTATACCATGTTTTCCTAAATTCCAGTTGGGTTTGCTGTGCTTTAAAGGGGACATTTCATGCCTTTTAGTTCTCCTTTTCTCATTTAAGTCATTTAGTTGTGGTCCATATAAAGTGGAACTTCAATGTTTTGGTCTAAATACATCTTTTATTGTTGCCCCACAGCTCCTCTTTTGCCCCTGTTCTGAGGTTCACCTGAGAGCAACTCGTTTTGGTGTGGTCTCTTTAAATCTAAATGAGGAACTTTACACCCCGCCCACCACCAGGTCACAGATCATTCCACTCCACCCCGTTCGGCCATTTTTGTAGAATGCTGGAGGGTGGCCTAATGATTTACGTGGTTTAATACACCCAACAACCGAACATTTTGACTTAACCACTTGTAGCTTTTGAATGCTTGAGCTTGGGCTTCAATATCACAGCAAAAAAATTAATACAAATGGCGGATTTGCCAAATTGGTAAGCCAGAAGTCATAAAGAATAGACAAAGCTGAACGGCTTGCTTGGAGGACTCCATGTCCAGCTCCCTGTCTCGGTCCTGGTTCATGATTTGAGAGTTCTCAAATTTGTAGATCTGATCAATTTTAGAACTGCTCAAATCCTTTATAAAGCAAGAAATAACTTACTTCCTGCGCACATACAACAAGTGTTTTCTGATAGAGATGGAAGGTATAATTTAAGAGGAAAATTAAATTTTAAAACTAAGTATGCTCGAACAACAAAAAGAAGTTTTAGTTTATCAATTAGCGGAGTGAAGCTCTGGAACAGCTTGCCTGAAAACATTAAACAATGTAACAGCATCCAGCAATTCAAAAAAGAATATAAGAAAAGTATTTTTGATGAATACAAAAAAGAATAATATATATAAAAAGTTGATATACTGTTTGTTTTACTGTAAATATTTGTCCTTTACCTCCATGACATATGTAACTGAGGGGTAGGGCTTAATAAGCTTATGCTTCATCCTACTCCTTTTTGAAACATGATGTATGTTATGAAGTATTACATGTAAACATTGTTAAATCATATCATGTTTCAAAATAAACAACAAATGAAATGAAATGAAATGGCGGCATTCGGTGCTGGTTCTCTCCGGGGGAATAGGGATCTGAATAGGACCCCCACCACCCAAACCCCCCCCCCCCCCCCACCCACCCACCCACCCCTTTCTCTGTTTGCTGGCGCCTTGGCGCCTCAGTGTCCGGGGCTGGGTGCTCAGGTGGGCGCCAGCTCGCTCCTGGCAGCTACTTTGCGGGTCCTGGGCCCCTGTGGCTCTGTCGGGGACCCCGCCTGGGGCTCATCTCTGCTCTTCTCTGGGATGTGGGAAGCAGCTTTCCCTCTTGGGCACCTTTACTTGGGGGGTCCCTTTGGGCATCTGGGGTTTTGGTTCCCCCTGGCGTCTGCCTCGGTGGTCTGGAGGGCGGATCTTTGGCTCCTCACTACCACTATGCAGCATTTTTCTCATGGTAAAACCTTACATACACAAGTGCTCTCTCACAAACACCTACAGGTGCTTGGATTCACATGCTTACAGATTCAATTCTATAAAGAAAACCTTATTATTATCTTTAGCTGTCACTTTATATATTTCGTATTAAATCATACTGTATTATCTTAAGTGATGGTATGAAGGCGTTGGTTGTTTGTACCTGTAATACTATCAGTTAGTTTTACTGTTCTTTTTATATCTCTTTGCAGGTGTAGTAGCAGACTCAGAGGATATTATATCACTGTCTCCCTTTCCTCCCCTCTTTCTCTTTCACCTTTTCTCCTTTTTAGCATTTTGTCTCATCTGTTTCTCTCCTTTTCCCCCTCTTTTACCAGTTTCAGTGTCCATTGAAAATGAAACAGTCCCTGCATAAAATCTAATAAAGCTTCTTGCATATATAAATCAAGTGGAGCACTATGGCGAAAGCAGTAATGCTCACTTGTGAAAGTAAAATCTGATGAGCTCTTTTTGGCATTAAGAACACAATTCTTATTGCCACATTGCCAGACAGGACACACTCAAAAAAGGGATGGGGTGGCCAAAGGGGTGTTTAATCACCTTGCACCCTCTGTTTGTAGGCACCTTAAATGTCAGACACTCATATTCATTTTTGTCACAGCAATATTCATGTGTAGCCTTTTAATCACAATCATCAGAGCAAGTCAAAAAGTAACTTACAACAAGAATCTTTTTTTGAAATGAAAATTCTTTATGTAACGAACTGCAGCTCTTATGAAGATGAACATACTCTTTTTCCACAGAAACAAGTGGAAAGACATTTATCTGTGTTTATCAGTGTTAAAGTGTGTTATTAGTAAAATAAATTGCTTGCTCTCTCATCGTTGCTGTTCACACATCTGCGGTGCTGTGAATGCACAGGCTAACTTACACCTGTCATTGTTATTCAAGTCATTTATTAGAAATAATGATCATTAATAAGAGTAGTGTTTGTGTGGGTCAGGTTTGATGAAGATTTTCTGTGCACCCTCTGATGACATCCTGCTGGCAACCAAATACAGGTAACAACAACCTTTACTTTGAGGAAAAATCAAGGAAATTTTTGTATTGATTTCTTATTAATCATTATGTGGTTCACTAGCACTGAGTCGCTGATGGCACCCCAGCCTACAGGGTTTATGTGGCCAGTAGAAGTGGAGCAATAGACAGAGAGACGGATATGGAGCCATATTAGATCACACATTCTTAAAACAGCTGAAACTTTGTCAAACTTGCAACACAGCAAGAAAATTTATATTCAACGTTATCATTTACTTCTGTCATTTATGTAGCCTTTTAGTTGAAGTGTGGGAAGTGAGTTATGAAGTCAGAATCTTCCTCAGAAACCTCCATAATAACCTCCCTTTCACTCTCTGGCAAACCAGAAGCTGTGGAGCACT
Organism: Fundulus diaphanus; assembly: GCA_037039145.1. Lineage (NCBI taxonomy): Eukaryota > Metazoa > Chordata > Actinopteri > Cyprinodontiformes > Fundulidae > Fundulus > Fundulus diaphanus. The sequence continues at coordinate 33,562,385 of CM073123.1, forward strand.
TTGTTCAGGTCCAGGCTGTGAGTCAGGTGTTTGTGGATGTGTAGGGAGAGGAGCTAAGGCGTTTTTTGGACATTGTTGACCAGAGGAAGGTTTTCAGTCAACGGAGGCTGGAGAAGAGCCGCTCAGCTGTTGTGTTTGACAGGGGCAACATTGATACATGAACCTAAAGAATAATCACAAAACAGGGTGTTTTCATTGCCTACGTAAATCAGAATTGGCAGCTGCAATATTTTCTTATTAACCTCAGGAAAGTAAATTAAAATACACTGCTCAAAAATATAAAGGGAACACAAGCGACACAATGTAGCTCTGAGTCAATCACACGTCTGTGAAATCAAACTGTCCACTTAAGAAGCATCGCTGACTGACAATCAGTTTCACCTGCTGTTGTGCAATTGGAAAATACAACAGGTGCAAACTAGAGGCAATTAGCAAGACCCCCCTCAATAAAGGAGTGGTTCTGCAGGTAGTAACCACAGACCACTTCTCAGTTCCTCTGCTTTCTGGCTGATGCTTTGGTCACTTTTGAATGCTGCCGGTGTTTTCACTCTAGTGGTAACATGAGACGGAGTCTACAACCCACGCGAGTGGCTCAGGTAGTGCAACTCATCCAGGATGGCACATCAATGCGAGCTGTGGCAAGAAGGTTTGCTGAGTCTGTCAGCGTAGTGTCCAGAGTGTGGAGGCGCTACCAGGAAACAGGCCAGTACATCAGGAGATGTGGAGGTGGCCGTAGGAGGGTAACAACCCTGCAGCAGGACCGCTACCCCCTCCTTTGTGCAAGGAGGAACAGGAGGAGCACTGCCAGAGCTCTGCAGAATGACCTCCTGCAGGCCACAAATGTGCATGTGTCTGCTCAAACGATCAGAAACCGACTCCATGAGGGTGGTATGAAGGCCTGACCTCCACAGGTGGGGTTATGCTTACAGCCCAACACCATGTAGGACGTTTGGCTTTTGCCAGAGAACACCAAGATTGGCAAATTCACCACTGGCGCCCTGTGCTCTTCACAGATGAAAGCAGGTTCACACTGAGCACATGTGACAGACGTGACAGAGTCTGGAGACGCCGTGGAGAACGTTCTGCTGCCTGCAGCGTCCTCCAGCAGGACCGGTCTGGCAGTGGGTCAGTAATGACTTCATTATTGACAATAATCTTGATGTAATGTTTTTAACAGAAACATGGTTACATGAATTTAATGAAGCAGCTATACTGATCGAGACGACTCCTCCAAACTACAATTTTCTTTGTGAGAGCAGACAGCAAAGGAAAGGTGGAGGAGTAGCAACATTGTTTAATGATTCACTAAAATGTAAAAAGGTGTTTTTGGGAAAATTTGACTCTTTTGAACATTTGGCTCTCCAGGTAAAGAGCCCGGTACGAACTATGTTTCTGAATGTTTACAGGCCTCCTAAGTCCACATCAAACTTTTTTAAGGATTTTAGTGACCTGCTGCCTGTGATATGTGTTGATTATGACTGTTTAATTATTGTGGGAGACTTCAACTTTCACGTTGACAACCCTGAAGACAGAAGTGCAAAAGAACTGTGTGACACACTTAGAAACTTTGGTTTAAGTCAACATGTTAAACAGCCAACACACAAACAGGGACATATTTTATCACTAAAGGTCTAAAAATTTCACAGGTCAATGTAACTGATGTTGCCTTATCTGATCACTTTTCTGTTACCTTTGAAAGCATAATTTCCAGTGACTCATTTAGCCAAAGGGACATCTTAAGAAAACGCACCTTTAAGGACAATGCCACGGAAACCTTTATTCAAGCTTACTCTGATACTTCAACCTTGGGCTGCGACTCAGTAGATGAGCTAGTAGCTAACTTTCAGTCCAAAGTCTCAGACATCTTTGACTGCATTGCTCCAGTTAAAGTGAAAGTTCTTTCCGGGAAGAAAAAATCTCCTTGGAGAAATGCTCCAGCAGTTAGAGGTGAAAAAAGGGAATGTCGGAAAGCTGAACGCAGGTGGAGAAAGAACAGACTCCAGGTTCACTACGACATCTATAAAGAGAGACTTTACAGATACAACTTACAATTGAAAAATGCAAGAGAATCTTTCTTCTCTGAGATCATCAAGAAATACAGTAATAATGCTCGTGTCTTATTTTCCACAGTCGACAGGTTAACAAACCCTCCTGTGTCAGTGGCTTCCGAACTCCACTCCACCAGGGCCTGCAATGAATTTGCTAACTTCTTTACTGAGAAAATCCTAAAAATTAGAGGATCATTTTGTACTTCCATATCAACACCAGAACCAATGCTTTATTCAGCAGGAACTATTTCTGACAAAATGTCCCATTTCAGCGAAATAAACCACAAAAGCTTAGAGCAGATCATTCAGCAGCTAAGTTCCTCCTCAAGCTGCCTTGATGTTCTCCCCACAGCTTTCTTTAAGAAAGTTTTACCTGTCATAGCGTCTGATTTGACCCAGATAATAAACACGTCCCTTCTGTCAGGTGTTTTCCCCCAGTCCCTAAAAACAGCAATTATCAAACCACTGCTGAAAAAGAACAATTTAGACAAACTATTACTCCAGAACTACAGGCCCATCTCAAACCTCCCCTTTATCAGTAAGATTATTGAAAAAGCTGTATTTCAACAATTAAACACCTTCTTAACAACGACCAGTCGCTTTGACGTTTTCCAGTCTGGCCTCCATGCTCACCACAGTACAGAGACCGCCCTTATCAAGGTGTTTAATGACATCCATATAAATACAGACTGTGGAAGAACCACCGTGCTGGTTCTGTTGGACCTCAGTGCAGCATTTGATACCGTCGATCACTCCATTCTGTTAGAGCGCCTGGAGAACTGGGTCGGCCTCTCTGGTACAGCTCTCCAATGGTTTAAATCCTACTTAAAGGACAGGGAATTTTTTTTATCAGTAGGTAATTTTACATCCCAGACGACAAAAATCACATGTGGGGTTCCCCAAGGGTCAATTCTGGGTCCCCTCCTCTTCAATATCTACATGCTCCCCCTAGCTCAGATAATAAAAAACAACAACATCAGCTACCATAACTATGCAGACGACACACAGCTCTACATCACCATGTCACCAGGTGACTATGGACCAGTTCAGGCACTCAGTAAATGCCTAGAAGAAATCAATGCCTGGATGTGCCAAAATTTTCTTCAGTTGAATAAAAACAAAACAGAAGTAATAATTTTTGGACCAATAGAGGAGAGATCAAAAGTTAGCACACAGCTTCAGTCGCTTCAGTTAGGAACCACTGATCAGGCCCGAAACCTGGGTGTAGTGATGGACTCAGACCTGAACCTCCAAAAGCATCTAAAGACAATTACAAGGTCGGCTTTCTATCACCTGAGGAACATTTCCAGGATTAAAGGACTAATGTCTCAGCAGGATCTGGAAAAACTAATCCATGCGTTTATATTTAGTAGAATTGATTACTGCAACGGTGTTTTCACAGGTCTGCCTAAAAAGTGGATCAGACAGCTGCAGCTGATCCAGAACGCTGCTGCCCGCGTCCTCACTAAGACTAAGAAAGTAGAGCACATCACCCCAGTTCTAAAGTCCTTACACTGGCTCCCTGTATCTCAGAGAATAGACTTTAAAATACTTCTGTTAGTCTAATAATCCCTAAATGGCTTAGCACCTAAATACATCGCAGACTTGTTATCAGCGTATAAACCCTCCAGACCACTCAGGTCTTCTGGCTCCAGCCTACTCTGCATACCTAGAACACGAACCAAACACGGAGAAGCAGCATTTAGTTCCTACGCTCCACTTATCTGGAACAAACTTCCAGAAAACTGTAAAAGTGCTGAAAGCCTGAGTTCCTTTAAATCGAGATAAAAAACACATTTGTTTAAAATTGCCTTTGAATATTCAAGTTAAACTGTTTTAAAATGTTCAATGTTCAAGTTAAACTGTTTTAAAATTACTTTTTTTTCTTTCTTTTTTTTCCTACATTCTATCCCTACTTGCTTTTATTCCTATATTTTAAACATGTAAAGCACTTTGCATTGTCTCTGTACTGAATTGTGCTATATAAATAAATTTGCCTTGCCTTGCCTTGCCTAATAATGTGGGGTGACATTTCTTTGGGGGGCCGCACAGCCCTCCATATGCTTGCCAGAGATAGTCTGACTCCCGTTATGTACAAAGATGAGATCCTCAGACCCATTGTGAGACCATATGCTGGTGCGGTTGGCCCTGGGTTCCTCCAAATGCAAGATAATGCTAGACCTCATGTGGCTGGAGAGTGTCAGCAGTTCCCCAGACCTGAATCCCACTGAGCACATCTGGGACATCATGTCTCGCTCCATCTGCCAATGGCACGTTCCACCACAGACGGTCCAGGAGTTGGTGGATGCGTTAGTCCAGGACTGGGAGGAGATCATGAGCAGGTTTTTGCTCATCCATATAAGCGGATGTTGCTGAGAATTGGACACTCGAGCTTTCGGAAATCTGCCCGACTCGCATTGTTTTTGTATGAGAGTCCAGTACTGAATCTTTCAACATCCCTGTGCCTGTTAAAATATACCTTCTATTTAAATAGTCTTTTTATACTGTATTATTACAGAAGTCTACAAATTGAGAACACCACGTTATTCAGGCAAAGAACCTGGGAGGACTGGATGTGGTCAATTGTTATCCTCCTGTCGTGTGTTTTTTCACTTTAATTTTGAGTGGGGCTCCAAATCCAGACCTCCATTGGTTCATAAATTTGATTTCCATTGACAATTTTTTTGTGATTTTGTTGTCAGCACATTCAGCAATATAAGGAACAAAGTATTTAATACGAATATTTCATTCATTCAGATCTCGGGTGTGTTATTTTCTCCATTCATTAAAAACAGGTTTGTGCATCCTGGGTGTTTGGAGAAATTATGTGACGGCCGCTTCTGCCTGGGATTGCATTCAGTGAATGAAACTATGACCTTGCCACGCTACCTGTACAGGTCCTGTTTGTATTTTTCTTCCAGTATTTCCAAGTTGTTATCTCGAACAATGAAGATCATTGCTATTCTTTACATCTGGCTGCATTTTCTCCACATAGCGACCTACCATCGGTTCGCACAGCGCAGTACTGTTGCAAATAGCAGCTGTCTTTGGGACACAGATCAAGTGCTCAAAATGGCTAAAAAGGTAGATTTTGCATGCTATGCCCCCTTTAACCTGCAAAATGATTCATACCCCTTGAACCTTTTCATATTTTACCATTCTGCAACTACAAACTTCGCTGTACATTCTTTAAATGTCATGCTAAACCTAAATAAAGACCAGTGCAGCCTACTGACTTTCTCACAAAGCACCGTTCAATCCACCCTCTGAAAATGGAAAGCATATGGCACAATCACATTTTTGCTTGTTTCACAGTTTTCAGTGTAAGATTGTTACTGTAGTAAAAGATGGATTCATTGTGAGGCCTTTTCACATCTTAAACAGGGGTACCCATAAATATGTAGGGCACTGTATTTTGTTACTTGTTCAACCAGTACGAAAATAAAACATAAAATTAGGAACAAGTTTTAATTTACATTCTTTCTTCTAACTTTTCTCCCAATATTTGTAGTTATAATTCAAATATCTGTATTATTGGAAGCCATTTTCCTTTTCTTTTATAATGCAGTATTGGGTAAATGTGAAATGTGCGCATACCATTAGGACTGAACCACTTTACAGTTTCATCCTGGTCGTGCTTGAATATTCCACCTGATCCATTTAGCCTCAGCGGCGCGGTGACGATGATCCTGTGAACCAAGAAAAGTGTGATTCATATGATGAAACAGCAAAACAGCTCAAACCACAAACAGCTCCAACTTGTCACAGGAAATTCTCTGAAAGATAATTATCTTCTATGTAACTTCATTAACGTTGACGTTTCTGCATATACATTGGTCTTAAAATTTTGCAGAACCAGAGAACTGGAGATGAAAACTCACCCTTTGTTCCTGGGCGACATGTACTGAAGCACTTTGTACCCAAAAAAATCTTCCGGGTCTCCAGAATGAACAGTAGGATTTGCCGTGTCAATGTTGAAGCCTAAAGAAACTGGGATGGCTGCAGCTGAAAAGCATGAAAGATAACTTTTACAAACTCACACAAGCGGCATGACGAGAGTCTTTTGTGGTTTCTAAAGTTGTTCTTCACAATAATCACTGTATATTTCTGGTCAACCAGGTTTATTATCTTTTAAGAACAGTTTTAACATTTACAAGGAGATATAAATAGAAATCTGATTAACATGGTTGATGCCGTCTAAGCTGACTCTGCATAAAAAAAGTAATTTTCCCTAAAAGTAATAACTGGTTGTGCTACCCATTAAACGTTTACTATAACCATTATGGCTTCCCTAAGCCTTAGAAATGGCGTTGTAACCCTTTCCAGACTGATAGATATCAATGACTTTGTTTCTCACATGCATTTCAATTTCTTTAGCTAGGGGAAAGATGTGTTGCTTTTTTGGGGTATTTCAGCCTGCTTCATGTCGTCAGACAGGTACTAATTAAAAGATTTCTTGATTTACATGTTTCACAGAAATTGGCTGGGGTAAAATGTTATTTTGCTGTCCAAAAATTGTAGTTAATCCCAGTTTACAAAGTCTTACAATGGGTTCCTATTACAGTTTTTCATAGGGCCAGGTTAATTGCAGATAGTTTTTTTCCTATAAAAAATAAATTCATCATTGGAAAATTGCTGTTTATATACTCATGTCATCTTTGTATTTTTTTCACAGGACAGAAACTAAACTTGAATTTTGTAAAGTGCTTTGAGATTTCATGTTTTGTGAAATATAAATAAATCTGAACTAAACTGGGTCGTGTGCAAATATCTAAAAAATTAAAGTAGAAGGCAGTTAGACTTAGAGAGACTTAGACAACTTTATTTGTCATTTTGTATGCACAGAGTGCGTACAGAACAAAATTTCGTTCAGTTAAATCAAACACAGTTAAATCAAACCCAGTTGCTGTCATTTGATAGAAAAGTTGACACTGTTGGCAGAAGGAGAGAAAAAGGCGTCAGAAGCCGTTGCTCTCTTTTCACACGCCTCCATCTTCTTTCGTTGGTGCCGACACTCTGCACTTGCATTTGGTGGTACATAATCAAGTATCTAAAGGAAGTTGTCTCAAGCCGTAAAACAAAGTCTTAAAGTACTCTAACTAGCAAAAAATAAACTATTTTCTTTCTCTCATTCCATTCAGCTAAGATCACAGAAACATGTGAACGTATTAAATAATGCGTTTGTGCTTCAGATTGTCACATTTACTCTTTGTCAAGTAGCTAGACTCAAAAGTATACCTGTGCTATCTTCTCCAGTCCCTATATTCAAATTTTAACTTAGTTGTCATATTACCTTTTATAGTCCCCAGTACCAGGCTCTCCACCATGGGAGACCAAGCCTTCTGCTCGGCTGCACCACCCCTCTGGAACAGCCTCCTACCCGGCTGAGGTTCCATTCAGAGCCTTGTCTCTTTTAAAACAGGCCTGAAAACTTTTTTATCCAGAAAGACCTATGGATGCTAACCATGAACTGATTTTTTTACATGATCTTAATGTTTTTAATTGAGTATGTTCTTAATTTCCTTTACCTTGTTTTTAACTTCTTTTAACTCTGTAGATTCTTTTAACTCTGTCTTTTAGATCTTGCTGATGAAAAGTGCATTAGAAATTAAATGTATTATTATTATTATTATTAACATGTTAATGAATTGTGTTCTCACAAAAGTCCATCTGCTGAAACCAAAATGCCAAAATAAACCACTCAAATTGCTTCAATTAATTTAGATCTATGTTAAGTAAAATTTAAATAGTATTTAGGATAAATAATAATCTGTCTTTCTCCCTCCCCACAAACCATTTCTTCTTTATCAATAATAAAATAAGCTTAAATTCCCCTGCAGCTCTAGACTGACCAAATTATCATCGCTTTCTTCTTAAATATTAAAGCTTTTACATAAAGTGCAGAAACATTGAATGTCTTGACATGGCATGCGGTCAAAAGTGCACCGTTTCTGAAATATCACCACATTTAAGCTTTTGAAAAAGAGTTGCTTGAGCAAAAAGGGGAACTTTAGCAGCAAGTGAAAGATCTTGTCAGCAGGCTGTTGGGTAAATCCACTGAGTTGTTGTTCTGTCAGTGGAAAATAAATTCAGGGTTCACTTTTGTGAAAACAGCTATTTTTATTTCTTTATTTATTGTTTTGATTAAAATTATTATTTCCTACACTGAAAACTTATTTAATAAAGAAACAAATATTATTTTTCTCCATGAGAGTATTTGTGATGACCAAATGTATAAAATTAACCAAAATGTATAGAACATTTGTGTATTTGCACATTTTGAATACCTTAAAACCACTGGACTTCTGTAATGAATGTTTAACACAAAAAACAAGCATTTCCCAGAACTCTGTCTGCAGCATTGCAAAGCATTGTGCATTACTTGATAACTTATTGTAAGAAATATTCTCATATTTTAACAAAAGTCACAAAACATTTAAGACAAACAATCCAGTTGGCGGTGAGCACAGTAACAAACACACACACGACTTGGAGGCAGGGTTTCCAAAAAAGTTAATGCCTTCCAACAATTGCTGAACAAAACCTAAGACAAAACAGCTTTTCTTGGTCCCAGTTTTATTCACCACGCTTTCAGCTGCAAATATAATTCAATATAGCCTTTGCACACAACTTTGTCACAGTCACAGATAAAAAACATTTTTTGACAAAAATGTTCTCACGATATTTGTTTTTTGTTTTTATATGTTTGTTTTTTATCTTTATCTTTCCTTTTTTCTCTTTTTTTGCTGTGTATGTGCTACTTAGTATTTGTGTTTAATAGAGCACAGAAATAAACTTGACAACTCAGTCTGCAAGTACCAACATGCAGATGGATTACACCCTTTTGTGGTGAAGATTTCCTGTTTCTTTTTTCTTTAAGTCTATGCTGTTTCCTCTCTAACCAGAAACAGAAAAAATCTAAAAAAAAATCTACATTTTGTCAAAATTGAAGTAAAAACTAATTATGTAACTAAAATAAAGGTGGTGATTACATCGAGTGTTTTATGTTTAACCTTTAAATGATCTTTACAAGTTCTGATCAAAATCCTAATTTACCCCACAGATGTTTTTAAAGTTAATCATATCAAATTAAAAAGAGTGCAGACACCTATATATTTTAAACTTACCTGCCAACGCCATGTAGACAAGCAGGTAGAAGCGCTGTGGCTCGTACATCTTGACATGAAATCCAACCCTGCAGACAACGTGTCTCCGTATAAGTGTGCAATCATTTGAATGTGCATTAGAAAAATGAGGGTGTTTCCTTGGTAGGTGGTTGTGACACTTCCGTTCTCACTGAATGCCTCTTCACAGCTGCAAAAAACGCTTTGCTCTTCCTAATGCTTCTTACTGTCACAGAAAACTTACCATTGCTTATTATCTGCTTTTTCAAAGTACTTCTTTCTCTTTTCAAAAAAAAAATCTTTGCACTAAGGCTTGGCATTGTGTATTTTTCTACTTATCTCATTTGTGTGGTTCTGCTGGATTGGTTGCGTTGTTTTCCAAAATAGCTCATGTTAAATATGTCACATTTGACATATACTTTCTTTCATAACTAACAGTACCTTAGATCAGTTTTAACCAAGTCAGGACAGCTCTTAACATTACAGTATTTAGGAAGTGGTGGTTCTTGTAATAATGGGTGTGCACATCATGTGGCTTGTAACAGTGTAGGTCTAGTTTATTATGTATGGGCAATACATATAAAAATAAATAAATTCTTCTGCTTTAGTCAATTGCTAATCACTGTTGTTTTAGATGCACAAAGCACAGCTTCCTCTCCAACACAGGTTAACACAGTGGAGAAAGTTTCTGTAATATTCTTAAACGCACATCACTTTATTATTAGTTCTCTTTATTATTAGTTCCCAAGGCTTAATTTTAAGTCCCATTTTGTTTATTTTATATTTATTGCCTCTTGGTCAGATTTTCCATAAATTTAACGTTTCTTTTCATTGCTTTGTGGATGACGTCCAGTTTTATATGCCCCTTAAACTACAAAATGGTAAAAATGAATCTCTTCAGCTTTTGATAGATTGTTTAGCTGAAGTCAAATCTTGGATGGAAAAAAAAACTTTCTTCACCTCAATTAAAGTAAAACTCAAGTTATATTATTTGGCCAAAGTCTTCACACTACAAATCCAGATCTGATTCTTGGTTCTTTAGCTCGGTTTTGTTAGACCTCTGATAGGAATCTTGGTTTTACTTTTGATAGCTGTTTAAAGCTAATCCAAGCGAGATGTAATGATGTAATTAATAAATTCTTGAACTTGAGGAGAAGTTGTCACTCATTTATTCTATATGCTTGCAGAGTTTGCTGTTAAAAGAACGCCAGTGCTCGAATCATCCCTCTCAACTATTTTCCTGACATCAGCTCTTGGGCTGATATTCACTGGACAATACCTAACAGACAGAGAGTTATTTATTAAACATTAAATAACTTAAAACAATGTATGATAGCACAACATGTGTTTGGAGGCCGGAAATTATAATCACAAAGATTATTTAAAAAAATGTTTGTTGTGCTGATTACATGCTGATAAAAAAAAGCTAATTTAAAGAGTTTACTTGTAGATTTATTTCAAAAACAGTCCCTAGTGTACTAAGCAGCTCTTTTACAGATTGGTCAGAGGTCTAAGCTGCCTGCAAACAACCCCTGCAAATGCTATGTACTAATCCCTCTGTAGAATTAGATATATACATCTCTAATGTCTTCTTTTGCTTATCTTCAATTGAACATGGGAAACTGAGCCGCGTGAGAAAACCCAGGCATCCCCCTCCCCAATGACACGCACTACAGCTCCTTCTTGAGGATCACAAGGAAATCATAGAAAGAAGATGAATATAAAGATGACTCATGCTGAATCTGTCCTAGAGTCTTCTACCAGTGGGCAGTGAGAAAAGCACACCGACTCAGCTTACTCTTTTTGAGAACAGCAGCTCTACTCCAAGCTTCTCTCAGATGACAGTTACCTGGCCAGCCAGACTGATAATATTATATAAAGACCATGGAAAAGACCATGTTTTTTTTTTGTTTTGTTTAAATGGCCTGAAAATGTAGCTAAAAGGGGGATAGCCAATACAAGCATAAAGACGTGTTCGTGTCTATATGTTTTGAAAAGTGGTTAATCACATGGGTTAAACAAGTCTCACTTTCAGCTATTTTACTCAGGCTAAATTGGTAAAAGATATGTGAGCTAAAATGTGACACTTTAACATTTTTCGGAACTAAATAAAAACAAGAAGTGGGCAGCATTGGGCCGTAAAAAGAAAATCTCCACCAATGTCAAGTCTTTAGCAGGTCTGTACTGCAGATGAGGCACCAAGCCATCTGGCAGTCATCCTCTCAAACCAACCTCTTTTTCCCTGAAACCAGAGCTCTGATTCTCATCCGAGTCGAAAGGCATGATCAGTGCTAAAAATGTATTTTCAGGTGTTAGAATCACTTCATCTCACATCTGCATACATCCACTGCAACCTGAACTGCGGTCCAAACTTTTCATCAAAAGCATTTGGTGCAAAACATGAGCATCTGAAATATTTAATCAGATAAAATGGGCCAATGTTGTTCTAAGGGCTCGTGTCATGCAATCCCAAACATATACTGACCTTTTAAAAAGGTGGTAAATATAGACCTAAAATAACTCTCTGTGCAGCTGATTCCACTCTTCTGTAATGGCAAAATGTTGCGTTAGGTTAGTTTTTGCACAACTTTTCTTGCTTCATGCTGTCATGTTTTTACAGTTTTGCTTTAACTTGTAACTGCTGTTCCGCTGCTGACGTGAATTTTGGTTATTTGTTTTCAGCTAGTTGGCCCACACCAGCTCACTCCACAAAGTCCAGTTTCTATTCTTCTTTTAAAATGACAAACAGGACGTGACCAATCAGGAATAAACCCCAAGTAACTTACCGACAAACGGAAATAGTTTTGTTTTATTCAGTCTGCAAAAGTGTCCACAGCCCCTGCCACTTCTTACAGTTTATTATATTTTGCCAGGAAATGTATTTTCTCACATTCTTTACAAGGTCAAGTGGTTTTTTCTTCCTAATTTTGCCTTGTATTTCACTTTGAAAAGTATCCCCACAACACGATGTTGCCACCACCATGTTTCACCGCATTGAAGGCCAAAATGTATTCAACAGTTAACTCTTTAATAATGAGTTTAGATATAGATCACTACTTATGGTACTTGGTTGAATTGGATTCTATTTTCTCCATTTTCTCTCCACTTCAAAAATATGCACTATTATGCGTTAAATACACTGAAGTTTCTGGTTGAAACTTGACTTGAAGTAAAAAAGCTCAAGGGTTATGAAGTTTACAAGAAACACTACATGACAAGAGTCAGTTCAATTTAATCACTTATTTGCATGTATTGCTTTTGCACTTTAAGAGAGAAATCGGCAACTGGGCATCCTTGAGTGATGCAACCCAGAGAAATAATGTCTACATGAGAGGAGAAATACAGAGCTAGGTTTTCTGGAGTGACTCCACCGCTGACTTCTATCTGGAGAGCTGGAAACTCGTTCTTCAGTTCTCGTGCTGCAACATGAACCTCCTACAAGGGAGAAATGTCATGTTGGACAAGTTTTAGAGTTGCAGTTTAAGTTTTATTTTTTGACCATTTGTGTTTTGAAGTGCCCTACCTGTGGCTGAAAGTTGTCCAACATGACAATGTCTGCCCCGGCGGCGGCTGCCTCCCTTCCCTCTGCTGTGGAGCAACACTCGACCTCGATCTTTCTGCTAAAGCCGCACACTGACCGGGTCACTTTCACAGCCTGAGAAGCAAACAGGATTCTAGGTTTGTGGCCAATATAACCTTATGTTCCCTACACAATGGAGAGAAAGCAACTCAGGAACCCCAAAGAACAGACACTACACACGATTAAAATGAGTAATGGTTTATTCCAATAAAAAACAATACTATAACAAAAGGTTTCAACCCCATAACCTAAGCTAGCCTGGTTAAAATAGGTTGAAATAAGCATATCACATGGTAGAATGTTCAAAAATCCTTCAAGGGGCATGTGGAATAAAGCTCAATAAAATAGTGTTCAAAACAATCCGTAAAAAGTCCTCAGTCATCACCAGGGGATGAGCCAAATTTGCCAACAAGAACCACCTCTTGATCCACGCTGCTCGTCCTGATTACGAAAGTGCTGATTGGTCCGTGGAGCGCTCTTCGCCATTCGCTAGCCAGTGGTCTCATTAATAAGGCTTGCTTACGCATAAAATGGGGCCTGACACTTGCGTATGTCACTTTCCACGTAAAAGTTAGGATCTATTAAAACTTGACGGGAAAATATGCGGTCCTCACGGCAACTCTGACTCATGCGTACGCTAATTTTGGAGACGGGAAATTATGCAGAAGTGGTGAGTTGCAGCCAAACAGCTTGATTATTCCTCTCAGACGTTCAATTTCACTCCATATCAGACTTTAATCATATATCGACATCATCATAAGCATTCAAACCCGCTGTGCAATTCATGTTTTGCGCTGGTGACGCATAACTACGCATGAGCACCCTTCAAATAAATAAAAGAATGTCTATAAACCGTCTAAAATCTGAAATAAAAGTCCGCACATTTCATCTGGGTTTTCTACCATTCAATTTCTCTCCCTGATGAGCACCGCGGTGAGATTAATAGATAAACTGTGACAAGGTGTGCGGCAATTACTTTAATTGCTTTAAACAGTCAAATACACTCGTGCGTAGAGTTTTTGGGTCCAAACAGAACGCAGAGAAGTTACGCGCTTAGCCCAGCGTCCACATCCCGTCAGCGTGTTAAACGATGTGTGAAGCATCTGTGCTTTCTCCTCTGATTTACACATTTAATAAACTGTCAGTGATTTTTTTTCACAGTTTCTTTGGGGGGGGGGGGTGGTCTCCGTGTTTGCAGCATCATGATAAAAAACCGATCAGCTGACCGATTTTCATACACATTAACCTTTATGAGGTGCTTTGCATCGACCATGAATCTGGGCGTGTAGAGGGCTGAACCTGAGGCAGAACCAGGTACGCAAACGTTCAGGTGCAGCTGTGATCCATAAAGGGAAATTGCGTGCTGGTGTGCGTGCGCATGAAAACATTGGTTTTATCAATCACAATACTTTCTGGCCTACGTACACTTTTAGTATGGATTCCACGCATAGTTTTACAAACAAGACCCCAGATCCGGACCGGTCCAGCTCCTTTGCCAGGGAAAGCTGCGAAGAAACGGAGAAGGCACCAGTATCCCCGCACCCAAACAGCACTAGGACGCATAGGTGTGAGCACTGCTGCAACCGCTTCTCAGAATGGGCCGAATGGGCAGATTCCTCACAAGCGCGTCAAACGCTGGGCTTTTTGTCTACCTCCAGGGCGCAGTCCCCAGAGGTGTGAATTCCTCCTGACCCGGTGATTCTGGGCAGAGTGTGTGCGTCCTCACGGCGTGGCTTCCTCCGCCTCAGCTCATTTTTGCCTGGTGACAAATAGGTGTCCACAACACACCTGTGTATAAGCAGCAGATTGCCGCACTGCAGCCCGCCCCCTGACCCTACGACCAGATTAACTGAGTTCAAAAACATTTGTTTTTGAATGAATTTATAGAGGGAAACAAAACTAAAATGCAGAACAGTGAACACAAACCATGCAAAATAAACGCAACAAAAAATATTTACAACCATTTCCCACTTTGCCAAATCGTCTTTGGTGAAGTATCAGAAGGAAAGCTGAACTCAAGACGTCGGTTCTCAATGTGTATTTTCCTCTGCTTCCCACTGTGCAAAAGCAGACAAACATTTCAACATATGATCATAGTCACATTGTGATGGTGTCAGGTGCATGGCTTGAGGTCCAGGCTATTGCAACATTTTGAAAAACTGGGTTGCGTGGATGTCACTTAGAAATGTCAGAGAAGGCGTTGGGTTAAAGAATGATATTATCAAGTGCTGATAATGAGCTAAAAATGTCCAACTTTATATGTTTTTCTCTGTATTTTTAATTCACATTTGTTCATTGGTGGTGTGTATAGTTGAATCCAATGTGGCAGCAGAGAAATCTCTGAGCTGTATGTGAGAACATTGCATTGGTTTCCAGATAAAGTGGCAGCAAAAAATATGTATATTAAAATGGGCTATGAGGAGGGACATGTTTATCACTGCACAAAAAGACGATCCAAAGCCTTTTAGAATGGAACATAAAGAGTGAGGTGCAGAAATTGCATGTCGAAAGCATTGCTTTAAAGAAATATAGAGATAAAAGAACAAAGATATGTTTCCCAGATAAATGTTAAAAGCTAATAGTGCTCAGCAAGTGGACAAAATGTTTCTGTTGGACATGTCTTTAATTTATCTGTTACCCCTGACTCTTCACGGAGAAGATTGAAATCAGAGGAATCATAAAAGAGGTGTAAAGGACACACTTTTTTCGTGAATATGACTCAACTAGCCTCATGAACTGGAGAGGTGCCCTGCTGGTTGATCTGCAAATTTATTTAGATCGTAGTTTTCACTGATTATGCATTTGACCAACAAAAGTTTTACAATTGTTGTGGCCCAGAAATGTTTGTACCTATATAGCTTGAGATAGCTACATAAGCTAGCTTTAGCTGTCTGGAATTAGAATTACTTAATTAATATTTAATCATCGTTAACCAAAATTACCAGAAGCATCTGAATGTTCAAAGTTGTGGAAGAAGTTCAGATTTGTCTAGCCCTATTAACTATAAATAATTACAATTCATAACCACAAATGGCAGTTAATAATTATTAACCAAATCACCATACAATGTAACTTCTCGACTGTTCACTTGAAAAGGGATAATTCGAGCACTAACCTTCGGCCAGCAAATCTTTCTTACATAAAAATAAGCACAAACAAGTATTTCTTCATCTATGAGAGCTTAAACCAAATCGCCCCAATACAATCAAAACTATTTGAGTCACAAACTCCAATAACTAACTAAATCACATCTAATAATCAAAGGAAAATACAAAACGATCAATTAAGAACCAACGAGCAACTGAAAAATTATACATTTATTCCTCCCCGATCTCGACAACTAAACAGGTAATTGAGGCTTCACTTTGGTTGCTACATGAAAACTGCACAAAGGGATTTGAATGGCAACCCTGATTAGCAGGAATAATCGGAGGTCAACACCTGCAATTTATGTGAAGTAAAGCTTTTGGATCAACTTGGAGCGTGTAAGCAGAAGTGGAACATGCGATGATTAATGTTTCTGATCGATGCTGGGGCAGCAGTCATGCTGATTTGTCACCACCGTGTTCAGAGGAATGCAACGTGGCAGTAGTTTCTTAGCCTAAAGTAAGCGCTCCGGACAAAGAACCATAAAACAGGACACCATGTGGTAAATATCAGGAGGTAAAAGAGAGGGAGAGAAAGGAATGGTCAGCTCTGCAGACCACAGACTCAACTACGGGACTACTTCAAATGTATTCAAAACGTCTAAAATCGGTCTGCTGGCTCACTTATGGTTACCATAAGTCATTGCTTATGGCAATGGGTTACCATAAACAAACCACAGTAATGATCACATTCGCAAACTTTGCATGAATCTCAGTTCGTAGTCTGAGCACACAATTCAATATTTCAAGCACACAGGCAGTTCTGGACCAATAGACGTCTAAAATCTACTTTATCCTACCCACGCTTGGAAGAAAAGTAACAAAATTAAAGATTGGTTGTTTCCTCTGGAAAATCTCTGTTAGATTTTCTGCCACCAGGATCCATCGGTCATTGACCTGAAAGGGAGTTGGAAATCAGCTGGTTCCATGCAGCTGAATTTCAAAGCTGCGGTCAGCTTTTCTTTTCGAAGGGATGGAGCGGGTGAAGGGTTTCTCAGAACCCTGTTATTTGTTCTCTCAGAGTAACGCTAACCTGACTCTCGACTTAAATCCACTTGGCGAAAGTCAGGTTAGAGTAACACACGACCGCGTCACAGAGTAAAAGGAGTAATAACTTGCGTCCGCTCTTTTTTATAGCGTGAGGGGAGCTAAGACTGCTGGGAGATGTAGGCACAGCCTGGGAAAGCTGGTGCAAAGCTTGCTGGGACATGTTTCCTTATACATAGAGCCAACATTGGAAAGCATTGAAAACTGTATGGTTTAAAGATGAGCTGAGTGGATACTTTACATTCTACTGCACCACTTACCAACACACACTTAATTATGCTTACTCGTTATTAAACAGAATTGTCAAAGTAAACAAATTCAAATAATTTTGTGATAAAAAGTAGATGGCTCACACAACCCCCTATCTGAAGGCTTCCATATAGACCACTACTGAATGATTTAAATGTGAAAACAAAGAACTGCATGACTTTTAGCACAGATTGACAGCAGTGGATCTGAAGAGAGTTTGGTTCTACAATTTGATTAAAATGCTCAGTTTCTGATGTCTCTGAGCGGTGTAGCTTTCTAACAATAAGTGTTTGTTTATCTTCTTCAAAGGGCTTCGCTTCTCAGATTTCTGAGTTTCATGTTCTACTTTAGAAGAGTTCTCTTAGCAACAAGAGGGAGAATGAAAGGTGAATCTGGCGCTTTTGACCTGTATGGGTGTGTTCTCAAAATCTACTGCTGGTCTAATGTCCTCATCTGGCATCATTGACTAAGACAAAGATGTTCACTGTGAGTTTAATTGATTGATTTCAATATTCTTGTGAAGTTTTTGTAAAATTAATTAACAAATTATACTGTCTTGATCAAGCTATGAGGATAAAACAATTTATCAATATTACCGATTGTTCAATTCAATTCAGAAATACTTTATTTATCCCAAAGGGAAATTAAATGTTGATGTAACTCATTTTGTCAAAGAGTTATTATAGACTGTGATGGCTGTGGGCAGGAAAAATCTGCTTTGTCCAGATGACAGTGGGTTTGTTAAAGAAGAAGGTTTATGATGCCGTCTTCAACTCCAACTCCACGGAAATAAACAAACGGCAGAGGGTCCTGATATGTGCCGGTTTGTTTACACAGGAGGGCCAACAGGAGTCTATCCTGGACCTTCATGATGTGAGATGTCAGGCAATGGGTTTGTAGTTGTCTTTGATGACTGATCGGTGAGTTTTCTTTGGTACCAGAACCAGACAGGATGTCTTCCACAACAGCGCTACCTTCTCTTGGTTCAAGCTTAGATTGAGGAGGTGCTGCAGAATCCCACAGAGCTCCTCTGCACAGACCTTCGGGACTCTGGGGCTAACACTCTCTGGACCTGTAGCCTTGTTCCAGTTCAGTCACTCCAGCTGCCTCTTCACCTGACTTCTAGAAACAGAAAAGTGGGAGGGGAGGGAGCAGCAGCATCTCCTGATTTGGTTGAAGACAAACTAGTGGAAGCTAAACTCAGTCCATGACTGAGATAGAGAATAAAACATCTGAGGTGTGGCAGGAAAGCTGTGGGTCAAAGGAGGGTGGGATGTCTGTTTGGCTGGGGACATGAGGGGAGGATGGTGAGCCTGTTCCTGAACTGAACCTATTGAAGAATGTGTTCAGCTCATTTGCTCTGTTCAGACTTCCATCTACCCAATCCTCTTTCTACTTGAAGCCTGTGATCTTCTTTATCCCTGACCACACATCTCTGATATTGTTCCTCTGCAGTTTACTCTCCAGCTTCTTCTTATACACCTCCTTCCTAGCTTGACTTTGAGCTGCTTTGGTATAATCCTGAATAACTCTCTATCTCGCTCCCTAAAGGCTGTTTTTTCTTGTTCAACAGTTCCTTCAGGTCACTGGTGATCCAGGGTTTGTTATTAGGGAAGCATCTCATTATCTCAATATCTGGACTGCAGAGACAACATTTCACAGTAACGTGTGCTAGGTGACACCATCTGTTGTTGACAAGCACTGCCAATACACCTCCTTTCCTTTTCCTGCCTGTCTTTAAATCTCTGTCGGCTCATATAGTCAGGAAGCCCAGCAGAGAGACGTTGGAGTTGGGGATATGATCCCGCAGCCATGTCTCAGTAAAACACATAATACTGCATTCCCGATACTGTTGCTGAGTCCTTCTCGAAGTTCATCCAACTTTTTAGCTAATGATCTCATGGTGCCTATGATGATGGATGGTAGAGATGGTTTGAACTTCCTCCTTGTCTCTCTCCTCTTTGCTCCTGCTCTTCAACCATGACACCTCTTTTTCAACTCCTGTGGGATTTCTGGCTTCAGTTGTGTATTAATTCTGCTTTTGCGATGTTAATCAACTGCTCCCTGTTATAAACCACCCTGTTGTTATGGTTACGTATCATAACAAAAGAGTAAAATATAGAAAAGTCCATCCATCCATTTCCTACACGCTGGAATAGAAATGGAATGTAGAAAAGTATTTGGAAAAATCTATTTAACTGCACAGCATCCAATCCAAAAAGAAATGGTTGTCAAAAAAAGCAATTGTTTCCAAGAACAGCCGGAATGAAATTTAGAAAAAAAGAAAAAAATCGGAGTTACAGAGCTACTTGAACGTGCTGCCACCCTGGGCGGCGCAATTCTAGAATATCTTTCAAAGAGGAAATTAAATTCAGGATTCCATGCTATAAGTTAGATTCCTTCAAGAAAAGCCAACACAGTCACCTTTATAAACAACTTAAAACCATATTATGGAGATTAATCTAGGAAGGGTTATAAAGCCTTTTCCAAACAATTTGAACTCAATCATTCTAAGTTAAGTGAAAGTATTTACATGCGCAAAATATCTATATATATGTTACAAGTCTTCATGAGTTGATGTCCTTCACCATCCAGTGTCCACAATAAATTCAAAAATCCCAAGAGCTCCACCTGGGAATTTACAGGCCTTACTTAGCTTGGTAGTTGTTTATGTTCACGACAGAAAACTGTGAAAAACAGAACAAGTATTTATTTTAATGGACATGCTCTTCTCTTTAAAAAACAGAGTGACAGCCCAAATTTTGTTAGCAAAGCGCCATATGAATGAACCTCAAAGCTTCTGCAACAATGTCCTTTGGACAGATGACACCAAAGTAGAGATGTTCGGTCGTAATGAGAAACCAAACATAGTCTATAAGCGCAGAAACCTCATACCAACTGTCAAGCATGGTGATAGAGGTGTGATATGGGCTTTTTGCAACCACAGAACCTGGCCACATTCTTGTAATTGTGTTTACTGTCAGATCATCTAAATGCATATATGTTCTAGAGGGAAATGTGGGCCATCTGATTGATTGGTTTATTTATTGTTTTTTAAAGCGCTGTGAAACATCTAAATAAGGAGAACCAAAGCGCATGTTTCCGCATGTTGCACATGCATCTGCCCAAAAGCCGAAACTGGTCCCAAACTGGATGAATCAACGGGCCGATGATTGCAAACGCAGCTGAAAATGTAGAACACAGTGACTGACAGAAAAAAATAATCAGGGTGGTGGAATTACCCAGTCAAAGTTCGGACCTCAATCTAAATAAAATCCTCAAGACCGAAGTTTGAGAATCACTATCCACAGACCCCAGTGAAGTGACAACCTTGAAAAGAATAGTGAGCCATAATTCCTCTGCAACACTGTAAAAAGACTGACAGGTCCTGCAGAGAATGACAGTTCCAAGTATTGATGCTTAGTTTTTCCAATGTCTGTATGTAAAGTAAGGGTACTTTATAGTATCATTATTACCAGATTGACATTTTCACCACATGTATATCTCAGATGGAGAGTGTCTTACTGTGGCAGACATGCACTAGATGAAAAAATAACTACAATTTGTTGTTAAACAGGTCTCTGGGCACTGCATGGTGCACTGGGTAGAACAGGAAGGCCGTGTACAGATGCCAGTCTTTAATGCAGTTGTCCTGGGTTAAATTCCTGGTCTGGGTGATTTACTGCACATCTTCCCCTTCTCTCTCTCTACCCCTTTTCCTGTCCTCTAAAATGTCAAAGACCACTAGTGCCACAGAAAGGCCTTTAGAAAACTACAGGTCGGTCTTGAAAATTAGATATCTAGTCTCCATAGGACTCACCAAATGTTTAGACATTTTAGATTGCTTGGTTTCAAGACAATTATTCGTCTTTTGTAAATGTTTCAGTTTTTAGTGACCTTTAAACCCCTTTTAAAGTAATTTGATATTTTTTGGTGTGTTGTTGCTATATATAAAAAAAAAAAAAAACATCCTGCGTAGTCTGCAGCTGACCAGAATCCATCATGTGTATTTGTGCCATCTGTTGCCTTCTGATCATATGACCATCAGATCCCTGTGGGTTGATTTTGAACAATTGTAAGTGAATGTCTGGTGCAGCCGCCCACCTCTGTGATGCTTCCTGATGCCCAGACGTGGTTGTCCTTCAGCATCACCATCCCACTCAGGTCCTGCCTGTGCATGGATGTGCCGCCCACCAACATGGCGTACTTCTCCACCAGCCTAAAACCCGGAGTGGTCTTACGGGTGCCAGCCACCTCTCCATGCCAGCCCGCAGACTTTGCCATCAACTTGAGCTGAGAGCAGCGGGTGGCGATCCCAGAGGCGCGACTCAGGCAGTTTAGAGCAGGACGCTCCCCAAGGAGAAGGCATCTGGCTGGGCCTCTCACCACAGCAGTCAGGGTGACGGCATCTGGACCTGTAGATGTTACATAAAATGGAGAGATGGTGATACTATGTGTTACACTGAATTAACGTTGAACCCATTTCTTTCCTGTTTAAATATGGCATATTAGCATCACAGAATATTCTCTTTTTAATTAAACTCATTCTGGCTGAAGTTTTAAATTATTGGTATTGGTAGATTACAATAAATGGTACCTCCTACACACCTACTACACATGCTTACATGGTAAGAATTTCGAGGGTTGTGAAAAGATTTTAAGCATAATTATAAAACTTCTGAATGAGAAGTGTAATAATTGAATGCTAATTATAATAATTGTACAGGCTTACAGAAATTGTCCTAAATTCATGTGAGGCATGACCAGAGGCATATCTCATACTTTTTTCAAGTAAATGACCATTTTTAACCCAGTATTCAATAGTTGATGAAAATTATTTTGTCTTATGTAAAGCAGAAGGTCAACAACACAAATTGCACCACTTAAGGTTGCAAATAAAACGTTTTAATAATAACTTTATTTGCCATTGCAATAAAATGTGTCCTTTTCAGGCTCAGTGAGCTGCGAGTGTACGCAAGACCCTGGAGCTAAGGGTCTTGCTCTGGCACCCAGAGTGGCGGTCTGTGGGATTCGAACTTGCAATCTTCCCAGGACACAAGTGATCAACCACTAGACCACCACCCCTTCAGGTAGCAAAGTTTAGTACTGGTCGTTGAGTCTTATGGACATCAAAATAACTGAATTTATGTTAGAATATAAATCCAGTAAGTATATATAATGGAGAGATAAGCAAATCCATGTTTTTGTTGGTTGTGAACACACAAATGGCTACATGGGAATAAAGCTTAAAGCAAGTGGTTAGAACAAGTATAACTGGAGTAGATATTAACTTTGTGAAATAACACCATCTTGACACACATTGTTGAACAGTAGGACTTGGACTTTTTGATTAAATGGTATTATGCCCAAAAACAAAACCACAACACTAAGTTTCAGAATGGAAAAAAATAACAAGAAAACCTCTAAAGTTGCACTTCTGCTTGGCAAAGCCAGACATAGTTCACCTGACCTGACCTCAGAATTTAACATGGCTGCTATGCAGCCACTTTAAGTTAACATGTTTCTGCAGTGTTTGGAAATACAATATACAGACTGTTAAATGGCTTTTTGTTTGCATCACTAACAGTAGGTAGCCTGAGCAAACAAGTTAGCAAATCTCACTCCTTTCTGATCTTAAAGGGGACATACCCTGCAAAATCCACTTTTTAGCCCTTGTATGCATTTTGTTGTGTACTTGGGGTTGTCTTTATATTGTTTTTGGGTCATATTTTTCCAGCCGTTTAGTTTTCTCTGTTTTCTATTAAGTTTTCTGAACAATTACGTCACAGTATTTGCTGCAGAAACAAGTTTGTGGACTTGCAATGTAACAATCTCACAAATCCAACATTTTTATTTCTCCGAGCAACTTTGTAATCCAAGTTGCAGGATGTCGAACCTAAGTGGTTAAGTCATTGTTTGTTCATTACCCTGTCCCCCAGCATACTTTGAAAATGGCCGAACAGGATGAAGTGGAACGCTCTGAGACCTGGAGTGGGGCTCTTTAAATCCTTTAGATTTAAAGAGATCGCACCATAACGAGTTGCTCTCAGATCCAACTCAGAACAAGGTTAAAAAGGGGGAACACGGGGGTAAATTAACGAGGGAATCAGACCAAAGAATTGCAGGTCCACTTTATATAGACCACAACTGAATGATTTAAATGTGCAATTGGGTTTGATATCATTTCCAGGTCCAAATTTCAACCTCAGGAGTAAAATAAACCTTGCATAAACAGCTACCAGCACTTGTTCCTGGTTCACTGGTTTCCACTTCTTCACTACTTTATTTACTTTACTCATCTTTATTACTTTGTTTGTATTTACCCCACAAACAAATAATACCACAAATTAACACTGAGCTGTAAAGTCAGCATGACTTTTAGCACAGATTGACAGCAGTGGATCTGAAGAGAGTTTGGTTCTGCATTTATGAGTGAAGTTTTACAATTTGATTAAAATGCTCAGCAGCACAAACAGTTCTATTTATAGCCATCAGATTTCCTTGAATATCCATGTGGTTCTGGTAAATCTTATGATGTACAGAGGTTCTGGTGGGAAGGAACAAGACATTTTCCAGTAGTATTTTTTTGTGTCAGACGAGAGAAACAATTATTTACACTCACTTTCACACCTAGTTGAAATTGTAGATCCACTATTTATCCTAACAATCATGTTTTTTGGGCTGTAGGAGGAATCAGGCGCACCCAAAGAAAGCCTTTGTATGCAGAAATTAAACATTCCATTAATATTTTTGTATGGATCTTCTTGTGTCAGTAATAAAAATAAATAATAATTAATAAAGACTATTTTAAGGCGCTTGTCATAATTTTGTTATTTTCAATATATATTTTGTATATAGGGTGTATAAAAATAGGATGCTTACCAATCACCGCTCCTTCCTGGTAAATCCAGTTCACGGTGCAGCCTACCTCAGCGAACACTGCTGTGAAGAAAGGGCTCCCTGCCAGCACGGTGTGGGGAGTTTTACACAACAACTTAGCCTCCAATTCCTCTGATCCCACGCAAACCCCCGCCGGGTCAAAGTTTGGGGTGTCCTCTGCCAGCCACTCACGTGCGAGCCGGGTCAGGGTGTGAGGTGGGATCGAATGGGCTACTAGTGTTTTCTCTCCAGACATGCTTCAAACCTGCATGTAAAGTAAGGTATGTTTTAATTCTTTCATTTCTTCATAAAAGTAGGAACCAAAATGAGGTCACACATTCTCAATCTGAAGTACTTTACTGTCTCACTGTAAGAGTTGGAATAAACTGACCCGTTGTCTCAAGTTTCTCTACTGATTTCTATTTGCATTCCAAAGCAGCACCAGCTGCAAGCACACTAAATTACACACAAATATAGGATAAAAAGGCTGAAGTAGTGTTACATGGGCATGACTGACCAAAGTCTCAGAAGGTCCCTTTAGATCTTCTTAACTCATCACCCTTCTATGTAAAAAAAAAAAAAGAGCTTTACTTTGCTCAGTCAGTGACACAAAGTCTAGCTCTGTTGTGCTGCATGTTATTCTCCTAATCTCCAAACCATAACACAAAAGAATATAACTCAGTATCTCAGGCTGGGAATGCAACCGCACGATAAATGCTAATGAGATGCATACTTACTTGTCTCAGTGCCTCTCTGTGTCTGTGGGTCGCAGGCTGCAGATGGACAGAAGTGAGCACACATAGCCACAGGAAAAGTGTGGCGTGGAATTTGACCCTGTGTCGATGTTGGAATGTTTACAGGCTCACTCAGAGGTCACACCATAGGATTAACATTGATTGTTTTTATTGATTAACATGCCTCTAAATCCACTTTTCATGCACAGATAACTCATTTTAATACCACCCAATTAAGATTGAAGTTTATTGTTCCCCACTGAGTTTTGTTCACATTTCCAAAAAAAAAAAGAAAAAAAAAGAAGAAAGTAGAATAATTTACAGAAACTTTTACAAGATAAGATTTAGACAAATACTGTATAACTTAGTTCGGTTAACTGCAATTTTATCGAATATGCCCTGTATTTGGGGTATTAATGTCATGCTAATCTGTAAAAGAGGTGCCCCTTCCATTTCAGTTTCACTTCAGCACAGTTTCTTGACAATAGTGGTAATTAACACCTAAAATGTCACTTCAACATGGAATAATGGTAAAGTAAAAAGTTCAATTTATGTATTCCAATCAATCAAATTCAATGCAATCTGATTTTAAGCTTATTGGTCATTATAAAATTGCCCGTTATCCATCAATCATTTGTCTATGTGCGCTTATCTGTAACGAATCAAACGGGGACTGGTGCCTATCTCCAGTGGTCATTGGGCAAGAGGCAAAATGCCTGTTGTCTACATAAGAATATTAACATGTTTCTTGTATCTTTACTGTAATTCAATAACTCCTTCTTAAAAAAACATAAGGTTGAGGGTAACAGATGAGTCTCCTTTAAGCAGAGAGCATAACTCTGCTTTAAAAGGGTTATGCTCTCTGCAGAGACCTCCAGCAGAACCAGACTCAGGATGGGTGGCCGTCTGCCCTGGCCCGCTGTTAGAACAGGAAGGACACATAAATAAATACAATAGCACCAGGCCAGGAATACTTTCTATGGTACAGAAAAAGAAACAAAAATCAAAGTTAATGACAAAAATAGCTCACTCTAGGGGTCAGAGTCAGACTGCTTGAATGCCAGCCGGTTATATTTATTCTTGATAAGAATGAGGGAGCTAACTGTCTCACTGAAGGACTAACGCAAATGTATTATGATTGGAATTAAATTTATCTTATCTAAATCAGAAAAGTTTATATTTTAACAGTGAGATCCTAAAGGAGACACATGAGGATGGAAAATAGCACCCCCCCACCCACCCCCTGTTTTTTATTTGCAAAAAGGGACAAGTTTAGCGAGATTGGATAAGACATAAATTTTTTAAGGTCTTGCAGCAGATATTAGGGTGGACTTTGACTGGGCCCTTGCAACACATGAATATGCTTTGATTTATCCTATTCCACTGTAGCAGTGGCTGTATGTACACAAACTGGACTGCTTTTGGCTTTTTACCCACTCATCCATAAAGGCCAGATTTGTGAACTGCACAAACAATTGTCACCCTTTCAACAGAGTCTCCATACTGAGCTGTTGCTCTCAGCAGGTCTCCCGGAGTTACCATGGCAGTCCTCTAAAATTGAAATAAAATTCTGCAACCAGCAGCAATCCAATATCTCCAGGATGTCAACACTCAAAGCAGGGTTAATCACAGACTGCCTCCAGAACTTGTGAGCGGAGAGGATGGAGTGGCTTCCCTACAGTCCTGATCTCAATCAGTTGCCTTGAATACTTGTGGGATGTGTCTTTAAAATGTAACCATTAAATCCAGTCTAATAAATTGCATCAAAAAAGGTGGATAGCAAAATGAACAGTTTGGCTTTGTGGTTAGAATTGGGAGTACTACCCCATACAGGCTACTGAAAACTGCTGCACAACCCACATATGTCCTTTTTCTAACTAATGTTGCATCATTTAAATAGGAAAAAAATGCTTTCATCTAGTACACGATTTATTGCCAAGAAGCATTGTTACAATAAAGAAATAGTCGACCAAATTGACATTTCCTTACTTTATTTGCTTCTTTAAGATCTCTTAAACACAAACAAATATTAGTAAACTCTCTGTAACGCAGTCCTACTGCAGCTCAGTATTTACTATGTAGCTCCTTAGGATGCATCGGTTACAAGCATCAAAGAGGACAATGACAGGAAGTGCAGTGCGTGCACGACGCGCGGGCACGTTTCCCATTTCAAAACATCGACGATGACGTCACGCAGGCAGATCTTCCTTCAACGTCGTTTCGTGGCGCGTTCCCGACGCCCTCGAGCACGAGCCCCAGCTCCCATCGCCCAGTTCAGCCGAGAGAGCGAGAGCTAGAACCAGGAAGCGAAAGCATACACATGGAGGGTGTGTCTGGCCCCGCCAGCCCAGCTTTTATTTTTAAAAACACCGTCCTCCGCGGTTGATTTAATGGGGGACACGGCACAGACCAAGCGGCGGGAGCAGCTGAAGCGCTGGGCCGGCTCCTCCACCGACAAAGCGTCCGACGTTCCCCGGCGGAGGTGGCGGGGCGATGCCGGGGAGGCCGAGGCCGAGCTGGGCGGTGAGGCGCCGGGGGTGCAGCAGCCGGAGTCAGCGGGCAGAGATGAGAGCAGCCCCATCCCGAGTGGACGGTGAGGACACGGCTCGGTCAGGCTGTTGGACAGCAGCAGCAGAGAGGCAGCCTAGCACAGCCTCCGGGGTTATCTAATCTGCGTTAAAGCCGGGGTTTGTTGTCAGCCACCCAGCGCTGAACCAGGTCTCATTTTATCTGCTGTACAGGTTTGTTATTGATCTCCAGGGGAGTGCTGTAGTTTAGCCCTGCTTGTTTTCAGCCAGTGGCCCGTTAACACACGCATTTACCACTGGTGTTATTATTTAAGGGCCGCTTTCCCTTTTTCTCAGATTTTTAAGCCATTTTTTTAAACCTGAACATGGCTGCCCTTTTCAAATCGTTTTTAAACTCATGTGCAAAAGTCTTGATCCACCTCTCTTGCAGCACATCTTGCTCCCAAGGAACCCTGCAGGTCCTCGCAATTTCTCCCTTTTCCTACTAACCCCCAACAGGCCTTGGAGACATTGTGTGCCAATTTACTAGCAATGATGTAAAGTAATATTCCATAATCCACTCATGGTCTGCTATAAGGAAGCATGCTTATGTGATTCTGATAAATATTATCTATCAGAATGGGGTTGTTTTGGTTTGGTCAGGTGTCATAATCCTTCATATATAAAAAAGAAGATCTCAGGTAGGCTCAGAGGTCTGACTTTTTCATTCCAAGTGTTCCAACTAATTACTTATTTTCCTGAGGAATGTGACACATAAGAACAGAAATATACTGCAGGTTCTTGAGTCAGCAGAATTCAACAGAGAATAAACAAATTACCAGATCATCCCCATTTCATCAAACCATATGTCCTCAATTGGGTTTTTATTAAACTGGAAAAAAAGAGGCATCTAAGCACATGCGACTGGTTGGTGTGGCTATGGACTAGAAATGCTTGTGACAGTGGCGCAGGAGTTAGGGAGTTCGATCCCCCACTTCGACCGTCTCAGTCGTGTTCTTGGGCAAGACACTTCACCCGATTTTCCTGCTGGCGGTGGTCAGAGGGTCCGGTGGCGCTGATGTACGGCAGCCTCGCCTCTGTCAGTCTGCCCCAGGGCAGCTGTGGCTACTAACACAGCTCACCACCGTCAGGGTGTGAATGACTGATTGTAGTTTAAAGTTCTTTGGGGTCGTCGTACTGGTTAAAGCGCCATAAAGGTACAAACCATTTAGCGTTCTTAGTTTTGGTGTCTTTGATGACTGGGAGAAAAACTTATTTTGCAGTATGTGTCCTTCAGCTCACTGATCAGAGCAGATCAAGGCAAAACTGGCTATTCCAACCTCTTTGCAATCGTTTGGTGGATCTTTGGAAATAAGGTGTTCCATAAAGTCCTGAGAAAAGAGAGTTGTGGCGTTTTATCGGACCAGATTCCTTCCTGTGTTCGCTCCATCCGTCTTCCCATCAACTGCGAGCAGCTCTCCTGTCCCTGCAGCATCACCACTGCATCATGCTGCCACCACCGTGTTCCCCTGTGGCGATGGCACGTTGAGGGGATTAGTTCAGTGTTGGTCGTCTGGGACACAGCATTTTGCTTGTTGGCCACAGGTTTAGATTTTGGTCACATCTAATCAGAGGACATTCTTTCACATGCTCCAGGTGTCTCCTTTAGAGCCTGTGACAAACTGCAAACTGGGGTGAACCGGTTTCAAATCAGGTTGAAATAAATTTTCACCTTTTTTGAAAACATTTCGCCAGTCATCTTTATGAAAAACAACGTTAAAATAGTGTTTTAGCACCAGCAAGGTCTTTCCAAAAGAGATATTATTTGACAGAGTGACAGGGATCAACTGAAGGATGATGCATCTTAATAAGGTTAATTTTCCCGTTTCTCATGGACTCCAAGTCAGCTCTAGAAACACCGTGGCAAGGCCTTCTGTCCTATTTTGTTAACTTTTTCTGGTCAGGCAATTTGTTTTGGCCTTTGTGTTATTTAGAGAAATAACACTGTGGGTAGAGCAGTTGTCTTACAATTGGAAGATTGTAGGTTCAATTCCAGACCCTGGGCAAAGTGCCCCATGCTGCATGGATATGTGACTGTGGCTTTAGTGACTTGAAAAAGGTCAGTATAAATTCAGTCCATTTACCTTTTAATCAGAGCTGTATTGTATCTGTTTTGTTTGCTAACCTCTGTGGTATGCTGAGAGACTGTTTACCATCCGTATATCAGGAATTCCATCTCTTTTGACGTCCTTGTTTCGTTCGCACTGATCGTAACAGCAAGTGCACGTCATGTGTTGGAGAAAATGTCTTTCCTTCAGGGGGATTTGTACAGGAAGTATGTTTGCGAAAGCTATTTGCTGTCCTCTCACGTTCGTAGTATTTTCAGCATTGCCCAGGGTTCAAGTTTTAGCGTTGAACACCGACGTTGCACAGTTTGAACTTCATCCATGCTGCTATGACGCAGCCACCTTGCCTTTCTAGTTTGGCTCTTGACCCTTTCTTTCCTTAGCTGCAGACGCGACAACTCAAAGGACAAAATAGTCATTTGGTGTCTCACGCCTTCAAACCCTGCCATTGTCAGAATATCCGTCACTGGTCGTAATGTTGTTGTTGATGGATTTACAAACGCCTGTGTTTTTAATGATAGGTTTGATTTGTTATTTACAAGGGTAGGGTGGCCATACGGCAAAAAACTTGCAGGAACTATAAATAGATGCATACGTTTGATTTTGTGGCGATGTTTTTCCCTATCCCCTACTGCAGTGGTTCCCAACCCTGGGCCTCAAGTACCCCTGTCCTGCGTCTCTGCTCCAGCTCACCCGACTGAAAAGACGGCTTGACCTCTGCAGCCATCAGGTGCTGCAGAAGCCTCTTAATCATCCATTTATTTAAGTCAGGTGTGTGGCAACAAGGAGAAGCTTAAAACATGCAAGACAGAGGTCCCTGAGGACCAGGGTTGGGGACTATTGCCCTACAGGGTTAAAAAAGAATTCAGTTCAATACAATTTTATTTATATAGTGCCAATTCACAACACAAGGCACTTTACAAAGTAAAATTCCATCATCCAGATTGGTAAAAAAAAAGTTTCCTATCTAAGGAAACCCAGCAGATTGCATTAAGTCATGACAAGCAGCATTCACTCCTCCTGAAAAAGTGTAGAGCCTCAGTGGACAGTCGTCTGCATTATCGATGGCTTTGCAGCAATCCCTCATACTGAGCATGCATGAAGCGACAGTGGAGAGGAAAACCTCCATCAGAACCAGGCTCAGTGTGAACGGTCATCTGCCTCGACCGACTGGGGGTTAGAGAAGAAAGAGCAGAGACACAAAAAAACACAGAAGCACACATTGATCCAGGAATCCTTTCTATGTTATATGGTAACGGCAGATGATCTGTGCCCAGATGGTGTCACAGCTACAGAACGCCAGACCAGGTGGACCTACTATGAAGAGAAAAAAGTTAAAAGTTGAACTAACAGCAAACAATGCAAATTGGAGAACAGTAGGAGAACTCAGCAGAGTGAGAAAAATAGACCCACAGATCCAAATATATACACCCACCCCCACAAAAATTTGGTTAAATGTTCTTTTGTAAGTTTCAGCTCTAAAACGTGAGGTTTTCAGCTAGGGAACCGATACAGTACCAATACTCGGTACCTGGGAATCGATACCGGTACTTAATGGTATCTATTTTCAATACTTTTGTGTGTTTATGTAGTAATAAAGGTCAGTCTATTAATAAAATCTCAACATTTTTCAATTTAACATATTTATTTCTCAATATATAAACTTGTTTGGATCTACAAATTAACCTTATTAAATAATTTATGAATTTTATTACATTGCCTGAATAATAATTAAGGCAATGTAATAATGAAATCAAAACAACAGTTATCAGAGGCACAGGGTGAACGAGGGGAACACGGGATTGAAGCTGTGTGTGAATAAAACTCAGAGAATTGTTTTAGTGCAACAGTTTCAGAGACGAAAAACATGTATATTAAAACATATTTTATCCCGCTTTGTAAATCAGGGCGGGATACGTTTACAGTGAGGGAACCGAGGCTTTCCTCTCTGCACTTTGATCTGACTGCAGACGGGTTTCAGGACGAGGCTGCAGCATCAGCAGCTGTCTGTGTGTCTGGGAGTCGGAGACAGGGCTTGGACAAGCTTGTAGAAGTTCTTTGCTCTCCAAAGCCTGCAACTCCAGGACGATTGTTACTTTCATGGGAAGTCACCAGTAACAGAAGATAGTCGGTAGATTTTTCGCCAGTCGCTTTCTTGAAAAAACGTCTGAAAAGTCGCTAAATATAGTGAGAAATTCACAAAATTGCCAGCAGTGACCAGGTGCGTCCTCACATTAAGAGCCTCCCTGCCGCTGGCCGTGCACTTCGCCTCACAGATATTGCAGCGAGCGTAATCTGCTGCACATTTTGAAAAGCGAGAGACGGGGCTTCCTATCAGCCATGCTTGCTTTGTTGAGCCACCAGCGGCTAATGATGTCATCATGCTCTTGTGCGTGCGATGCTGTGTTCATGTTCGGCATGGAGAATCGCCCACTCTTCTACTCCCTCTGTGTCACAGTGAATGCGTTTAGGTTCCGAAACACGGTACCGTTTGATTTTACGTGAGTCGGTACCCGGTAGTACCGACAGCATTCGGTCGGTACCTATAAAAGTATCGAATTCGTTACTCATCCATATTTTCAGCCATCAACAAATTTTTTTGTAATAATTCTTGCTGCGTATTCAACCAATTCTCTTAAAGTTGGTAGAGTGCATTTAAACCGGTGAACTTGTTGTTCCAGGTGATTGGTGTTAGTCTCACATTTTGATTCTAAAACAATTTCTATGCCTTTTCCAAAGCAAAGCTAATTTAACATGGACTGAGAGGGTACCTGACCGATAAAGGAAGTGCCCGCTTAAAAATGGACAGCTTTAAGACTTTGTGAACTAAAGACGAATTTCCTTTTTGCCACAATAACAAGTAGGTATCTGCAGGTCAAGATGAGGCTTTCAAACCTTAGAACCAAATGTTAAGCATGGTGGTGGCAGCGTCAGGCTGAGGGGATGTTTTGCTACGGTTGGTACTGGTGCATTGGAGGGGAAGAGAAGGATGAAGGACTCCCTCCAAATTCTCCTTCTTAACCGCTAATCTACAGCTAGATTGTTGAAACTTTGACTCTATTGGGTGTCCCAGTGGGACGATGAGCCCAAACACACGTCCAACCTGGCTTTGGAACCAATAAGACAGGCTAACATTAAGCTTGTGGAAAGCCTGCTCTCTCAACCATACAGAAGATCTGCAATATGTGCAGATCCGATTAAGATCAACTCTACTGGTTGGAGTAATCAGATATTTAGGGAGAATTACAGCAGGCGTTATGGTGGCGGCAAAACGCGTGTGGTCAAGGTGCAACTTGTAAAGGGGGGACATTTTAGCTTGAGAACATCAAGCAAGAAATTTAAACACATGAATCAAATTGTTGTTTTTTTAAATTAGCCCCAGGTTTTAAAAAAGCATGGTTTCATTTAATCATGAAAACCAAAAGTGAATATGTCATTCATGCCCATGTTGAATTAGGGTTGTTCGATTTACTGGTACTAATTTGACACTGGGATGCTGCGGCATTTTAAAATAGGGCTGGACGATATAGAAAAAAAGCATATCGATAAAATAGAAATCATATTGATCGATATCGATAATTATCAACAAATTGAAAACATATATTTTAATTGTAGCTCTGGCCATTTTGTGCTGTTGTTTAGCAACTTATTTTTAGATACAGAACACACAAACACTGAATTCAAACCAATTCTTTTATTCAACCATCTTTTTTACCAAAACTGCAAGTATTTAAAAAGTAAAAAAGAACGCGTGCTCTCTGAACTCTTTGAAGGGGGCGGGGCTTGGTTCCTGTGTTTGCGTTGTGATTGGTTGGGAGGATGTAATGACTGTAATATTAACCTACATGACTAGAGAAGGCAAACTGTTATTCTATCGAACTCTTATTGACACTTTTTTTTTCTATCATCGATATACGGTTATAGATCGATATATATCATTATTGAATTATTGTCCAGCCCTATTTTAAAACGGTATACTGCATGTGGAGGGTACCGGTACTTGCGGCGCCCACAACAGCACGGCAGCATCGCTGAGAGGACTAGGAGCAAGTCAGGGTGAGAGAGAGAGAGAGGCTGTTGCCAAAACAGTGACTTTGTCGCTAGATTCAGCGACTTTACAGACCCCTTTATTTGGAAAAGCGACTAGCGACAAATCTAGCGACTTTTTCTGTGTTGTTGGAAACTTCGGCGACAACACGTGAAAGCATCGATTGGTCTGCTGCGAGCCCAGCACCTCCCACCTTCCAAGCACCGGAGTCAGGGCTTCGTCCTGCTGCCGCCTGCAGCCGCCTGCCGAAGGAGAGCCGTTCCACTGCGTGTTCACGTTTCAAATGAATCACACATGTGCAAAGCTGCCGCTGATCCAGCCCTGGTCTACAAAGCGGGTGTTATATATATAATAATATAATTATTATTTTTACTCCAGAGGTCTTTAGAAGGAGGCAAAATGACATCAGAAATGTTGGTGTTCACCGAATCCCTTTTTTAATATCTAGGGACATGAAATAAATCCCCATTGAGAGCTTAAGTTCTCATTTTATCCTGTTCATCGTGCTTGCCTCTTTGTGAGTCAGCAGATAAATTAGAAAGCAGTCGTTGATTTTTGTTTTTTAATCCTTTAAAAGCATTCTGTTCTAGTGTTGAGCCTTTCAAGGAGTCAAATATGGGCACCTCTGTTCCTACTGGGTAGAGTTAGCCACACAGCTCTCTGGTGAAGTGGTAAAAGTTGCCGTTGTCCTGTTTTAGGAAGAGGGTGAGGTTTGACAGCGCCGCCGAGTTCCTCGCTGCCTGTGCCAGCGGCGACACGGAGGAGGCCAAGGCGATGCTGGAGGAGACCGAGCAGTCCAAAACGAGCAACGGGGAGAACCTGCCGGACATCATCAACTGCTCCAACGCCGATGGCATCACCGCGCTGCACCAGGTAACGCAGTTTCGAGCTCGCCCCGGGCCTCACTATCACTATCGCAATCGGGGTTTAAGTTATTTTCATGCTTCCTGTTTCACAAGTTGCATCAGTTTCTTGAACTGTTAACAGCCTTATAAATAAATGCAGGTCACAGGGCGTCTTACACAGCAGGCCTCCTCAGCAAGTGTCTTTGTCCCTTGATTAGGAGGACATGCTCCTCTGATCGATTAAAAACAGACAACTTATTGAAAATGTAGGTCCTGGTTTCTGTGCGCTGGCAAATGAATGAAGTCATAGTTTCAAACCTAAATGGATTTTATTGATCTTTTACTGAACAGAGCGACATAAGTGGAGTTGAGAGAAAAGGACATGGGGTTTTTCTTATAAATAGAAGTTTGACCTGTATTTGTATTCAGCCTCCCTGCGTCAATCCTTCCAGGATCTAGCTTTCAGTGTAATCAAAGGTTTGTCTAGGCCAGTTTTGCACGTAAAGAAAAGGAAATCCTAACAAGTTCCTTTGCAAAGTGGCTCAAGTTCAGTTAGAGCGGCTCATAGATTATGTATGAACATCCATTTTCACGTCTTGTCAAAAGTTCCTAGTTGGATTTAGGTCTGGACTTTGACTGGGCCACCCTTGGCACATTAATATGTTTTATTAAAACCAGCTGTACATTTTGCCAGAAGGTGGACTTAAACCCCAAGTTCTGCTCATAAATGGTTTTCTTTGATTATTTTCCCGTATTTAGTCATTTGCTTATCAACTAGGGCCGCTGATATTATTTTGCAACGGAGACAACAGTTTAAGGTGACTTTATCCATACCTGTATCCATATAGATTTGTTCTTGCAGTGGATCAAAACGTTCATGGAAACCTCTTAACCAAACCAAACTCGTTCAAATAAGTCTTAATTCCTTCTTTCTCGTCTTTCTAATTTGTGCTTCTTACACTTTATTATTTTGCGCAGTGTCACTATTTTCCACGGTGAGCATCTGCTGCCACCAGACTCTGCCCAAGTGGCTAAATATTACATCAGCAAAAAGTCCCTTAAGCTCAGAGTATTGCTCATATTGATGTTCTGAACACAATATATCTGTGATATATTATACCTGCTGCCATGTGTCCTGTTAGGAAGCTTTTCTGTCGCACATAATGTTTTGGATATAAGCTAAATAATTTGGTTTGGATCTCGTCTGAGCAGAGCACCTTATTTCTCTCAAGAGATATGAATACTTTTGCAAATTGCTGTATAAGATAAGAATAAACAAGCTGGCGGTGACTACAGATGCGGCGGGTGCCGTCTGGCGTGGAAACCATTTTTTATTTCGCGTTCATTTGATTTGTTTCCTTTCTATGTGCGCAGGCCTGCATAGATGGCAGCATCGAGATCGTGACCTTCCTGCTGGAGCACGGCGCCAACGTGGACCAGGTCGACAGTGAGGGATGGACGCCGCTGCATGTCGCTTCCTCCTGCGGCTACCCTGACATTGCAGAGTGTGTAGCAGCAACTCCTCGAAACGGTTAAATCAGTGCAGCGCGTTGCTCTTTGCCACTGTATTGAATGTCAGAGCACAGCGTGGGCGCCAGAGCATTTCTACACTCAACAATACTAACATTGTTGTCATCTGTGGCGAGATAACACCCCAGCTAAAGTGCGAGTGGCGCGGCACTCAAACGCACGCAGCTTCAGAGATTTAGAAAAAAAACATGGATCTGCTTTTTGTTGCTTGCTGTAGCTTGTTGTTTGTTGTTGGTCTAATTACTGCCACTTTGGAGGCTTTCGCCTCGGAGGGTTGTGTCATCCAACTGGTTCCAGGGCGCCGGTGCCTTTAGCACCAAACCCTGCGGCCGATTTAGTGCAAAACCCTGTCATTAACACCAAAAACACGGATAACACGACTGAAGGATAGGATCATGAATTTCACGACTAAAGGGTTTTTGTTGATCAGATTCAGACGTATTTATTTTTCCTTTTTCTCAGATTCCTCCTTCAGAAAGGTGCGTCTCTGACTGCTGTGAACTGTGACGGCGATGTTCCTCTGGACATTGCTCTGGACGAGACCACCGAGTCCCTTCTTCACCACTACGCACAAAGACAAGGTGAGGTCTTCGCCTACAGGATGTTTACGTGCTCCTCGGTGTGTTGGAGGATTTTGGAGGCCTTCTCTCCCGCTGGGATGTCACCATGCTCTGCTCTGTCACAATGTGTGTTGGAGTAATTGCAAATATGAAGCCGTTGATGTATTTCACTGCTGGATATTAGGAATAGGGGAGAGTTGTGCATGCAGTTTCCTCTAGGATTTTTTTTAAAACTGTGGTGGGGTGACGTCGTCATCTAATTTGCATATTTGTTATTACATCTGTGACCCAGGCTGTAGGAGAGGTTTTGCCAGGATAAAAAAAAGTTATTAAAAATAGTGGTTAAGTGTGTGTGTATAAAATTATTTATCAATTTTAATACATTGACACTACATAGACAGTATCGGAGGCACACAAACTGAACAAGGATTGTGATTGAAGCTGTGTGTGAATCAAATTCAGGGAATTATTTTAGTGCAACAGTTTCAGAGACAAAATGGACTACTTTAAAAACTATGTTTACGTGACGGGGCAGCTGTGATGCGCCTGTGAGACGGCGCTGAGGGCAGTGGCTACTCTTTTAGCAGCTTCACTGCTTCCTTAATACCAGCGGTGTCCAACATTTTCTGGCTACTGGGCCAAAATTGTTAAATCGAAAGCGCTCGAGGGCCAAAAAAATGTATCAAAATAAATAACATAACCAAAAATACTAACCCTGCCCAAGAAAATATGATCATTTTGAGAAAAGATATTAAACTGTATTTAGTCTATTTTATTAAATTAATTCCAATCAGATTTTAATGCACCAAAGTCTGCATTTGAGTAAAAGTCGCCCTATTTACTACGAAATTAAAGCGAATGTAAAAAGTGCGCTTATTAAAAGACAAATGTTTTGTGATGTACCGAACATTCAATTCTAAGGTTTTAACTTTTTACTGTAATTAAAAATAAAAAGTTTCCATCTGCAAAAAGCCACCAGCGCTGGTCGGGCAAATTTTTCTTAAAACTCAGTTGGAGGGACGCAAGAAAATCAGCACATTTGATGGCACATTTAATTTAAAATGTATATATTGAGCTTTTTAATAAAACCACCAGATTTCATTTACCTGATTTTCATACAGCGCTTTTAAAATAGCCCTCTAACAAAACGTTTAAAGGTTCAGGGCAGATTCAATAATGTTACCAACTACATCATGTTGTTGCCTGAAAATAAATTTGCTTCAAAAAGCTAACGGCTTTCTCGTATCCATACTACAAATGTCACGTCACTGGACGTAGAGAACAGAAATGAACTGCTTCGCTCTGGTTGTCCTTGAATGAGTCAGTCCGCCTGCGGTGGTCCTCCGTCACACAGTGGCCGTCTTTGTCTGAGGCGATCTGTTCTGGCACGGCGATCTCAGCTCCTCCTGGGTGTGCTGCCCCCAGTGATTCACGCTGCATTGTGCTCTCTGCCACGTTGTGCGCTGAACGTTATAATTTCATTCTCTCAGAAGTGCGTTGTCTCTGTGTGTGTGTGTTTAAACTCTGCAAGGATCACGTCATTTTTACTTTAAGAAAAACATTGCTCAGTTGAGCTGAGACCATTATGAAGCCAGCTACTCCTCCTCAATCTAACTAAAGCATTTTAGCATCTTATCTTTTTTCAGTATTTTCTTAATTTGTGGTGTGCAGGTGTGGACCTGGAGGCAGCTAAGCGCAGAGAGGAGGAGCAGATGATGTCAGACGCCCGGACCTGGCTGAACGAGGGTCCGCCTGCTGATGTCCGAGACCCAAGAACCGGCGCCACGCCGCTGCATGTCGCTGCAGCTAAAGGATACGTGGAGGCTCTGAAGTAATATACGTTCACCTGTTGGGTCAACACTAACGTATTTGATCACTAAATTTACATAAATATGATTTTCAAGATGCTTAAACATTTAAAAATCACATTAAAATAAGATTATAAGAGTTTACTGTTCGTCTTTTAAATAAAAACAAAGATTTTCAACTAATTTATGTTGAAAATCTATATAAAGTCCACTTCATATAGAGATTTCTATATGAAGTGGACTTTATGTAAGGAGCCCGCAATCATCAGAAACTGACCGAGGGCAAGGAGGAAGGACAGACAGAAAGTGAAAAAGAAAGGCCACAGGGTCAGAAGAGTGGACGGAAAAAAAGCCAAGAAGCAAGAAAGTTGAGTAGTTGGGAAGGTATAAAAGGAAGGACACGAGGTGGGAACTATGCAAAGAATAAACGTGGAAGAACATGAAGCAGGACACAAGGACGGTAGAACAATATGAAGGAAGGAAGGATCCGATGTAGGACAGAGGAAAAGGAAGAAGGGAAAGAATAAAACTCAATGAGGAAACTGAATGAAGAAATAAGACACACAAGGAAGGAGACAAGGGGGATAAACACCAGAAAAGAAGGAAGGATCGAGAGAAGAACTTGAAAATGCAAGGAAGGAAGAAAATGTGTGAGAGAGAAAATGAGGAAAGAAGGAAAAAAAGTATAGAAAGAAAGGAGGGACTTGAGAAAGAAGACAAACACAAGGAACTAAAGACATACAGACGAATAGGCACTAGAAAGGAGGAGAAGGACTCAAGTAAGAAAGGAAGGACACAATAAAATAAGAAGTTACACAAGAAAGGCACAGGGAAGGAAGGACACATTTTGCTGACACTGTGAAAGTCTGGAAATGAGATGATTTCCAGTGTCTCGCTGTCTCTCAAACATACCTAGATCTAGTAAGATGCTTAAACGGATTTCCAGACTGCAGTAGGACCCCTGAGTGTCTCCAGCTCTGTCGTGTGTTTTGCTCTGGCAGGATCCTGTGTCAGTGCGGGCTGGACGTGTCGGCCACAGACTTTGACGGCTGGACGCCTCTTCACGCTGCAGCTCACTGGGGTCAAGAGGAGGCCTGTCGCATTCTGGCCGAGCAGCTGTGCAACATGGAGGCTCGCAGCAACGGGGTGAGGGTCAGACCCTCCGGCAGCGTCGCACCTCTGAGCTCAGTCTGTCTCCGCCTCCTTGTGATGCCTATTTGTTTGCGACCCGCAGGGTCAGACGCCGTTTGACGTCGCTGACGAAAGCGTTGCAGAGCTGTTGGAAGAGTTGTCACAGAAACAAGCCAACGTGAGAATGACATTGATTATTTTGATGCAATGCAAATAGTTTTCTTTAGGTTTAAATAAGGCACTTTTTCCCTTTTTCAGTGGCGCAACGAGCGGTCGATATCAGAGAGGCAGAACCAACCCGGCCAAAATGCTGCAAACGCACAAAACAAGCGAAGGAGGTTAATTTATTTTTCCCCCTTTTTATAATTATTTCCATTTCCCATGTTTTAACGTTCTAATTTGTGAACAGGGTGCTATAAGACCCATTGTAATCGACCCTGCTTGCAAGCATTTTTACAGTCAGTAAACCGATTTGGACAGCTTGTAATAAAACCTGCTTGCAATAAAGAGAACGGGCTGGGGAGGTTTCCGCTAATGTCAACCTGAGGTTCCTAACTTTTACCCATTGCCTTCCAGGACGTCTGTGTGCAGGATGAGCAGTAGAGACAAGATAAACGTGCAGGATCTGTCTAAGGAAAGGGGCG
The DNA here is from genome assembly GCA_037039145.1 of Fundulus diaphanus. Taxonomy (NCBI): domain Eukaryota; kingdom Metazoa; phylum Chordata; class Actinopteri; order Cyprinodontiformes; family Fundulidae; genus Fundulus; species Fundulus diaphanus. Next base: position 33,602,391 of record CM073123.1, read on the forward strand.
TCTCAGGAGACCTGGACATGAGCGAGGAGAAGGAGAGCAGTACCGGTAAATCGGCTCGGCCCAGAGTGCTGCGTCTGTTTAATGCAGCTCTGACTTACCGTGCTCTCTGTCCTCCTCTGCAGAAGGCTCCACCGCGTCCAGTCCAGACACTGAGAGTGGGACCACATCTACCGTCAGTCCGGCGGAGAAGGTACAAATCCAGGCAACTACGAATCAGATTCAGATCTGCAGTTTAGGAAAGGTGTGCGAATATGCTCGATTTCAAAAAGGTTTTGTACTTAACTGGTTTCTCAGAGTGGAGACCTGGTCTTTATTTTGCACAAAGCAATAAAATAATCTCCATAGTGGAGGAAAAAAACAAACATCTAAAGAGGTCATTTAAAGAGAACAGACGAATAAAATAAATTCAATTCAATTCAATTTTATTTATATAGCGCCAATTCATGAAACATGTCATCTCGAGGCACTTTACAAAGTCAAGTTCAATCATATTATACAGATTGGGTCAGATTATACAGATTGGTCAAAAATGTTCCTATATAAGAAAACCAGTTGATTGCATCAAAGTCCCGACAAGCAGCATTCACTCCTGGAGAAGCGTAGAGCTACAGGGAGAGTGGTCTGCATTGTCCATGGCTTTGCAGCAATCCCTCATACTGAGCAAGCATGAAGCGACAGTGGAAAGAAAAACTCCCCATTAACGGGAAGGAAAACCTCCGGCAGAACCGGGCTCAGTATGAACGGTCATCTGCATCGACCGACTGGAGGTTACAGAAGACAGAGCAGAGACACAACAAGAGAGACAAAAAAGCACAGAAACACACATTGATCCAGTAATCTGTTCTACATTAGATGGTAATAGCAGGTGAGCCGTCTTCTCTGGATGATTTCACAGTTAACAGAAAGTCAGACCAGGTGTATCTACTATGAAGATAAAAGAGAGAGAACAGAAAGTTAAAGCAGAAATGACAACACGTAATGCATAATTGAGGAACAGTAGAACTCTATAGAGTGAGAAAATTAGATCCTGATGTCCTCCAGTAGCCTAAGCCTATAGCAGTAAAACTATAAAGGTAGCTCAGAGTAACATTAGCCACTCTAGTTATAAGCTTTGTCAAAAAGGAAGGTTTTAAGATTAGTCTTAAAAGTAGACAGGGTGTCTGCTTCACGGACCAAAACTGGGAATTGGTTCCACAGGAGAGGAGCCTGATAGCTAAAGGATCTGCCTCCCATTCTACTTTTAGAGACTCTAGGAACCACCAGCAGACCTGCAGTCTGAGAGCGAAGTGCTCTGTTAGGAACATACGGGGTAATCAGAGCTCTGATATATGATGGAGCTTGGTTATTAAGGGCTTTATACGTTAGAAGAAGAATTTTAAATTATATTCTTGATTTAACAGGAAGCCAATGAAGGGAAGCTAAAATTGGAGAAATATGATCCCTCTTGTTGATTTTCATCAGAACTCTTGCTGCAGCATTTTGGATCAGCTGAAGGCTTTGAATTGCATTTTGTGGACTTCCTGATAGTAAAGAATTACAATAGTCCAGCCTTGAAGTAACAAATGCATGGACTAGTTTTTCAGCATCACTCCTGGACAGAATGTTTCTAATTTTGGCGATATTCCTGAGGTGAAAAAAGGAAACTCTGGAAACCTGTTTAATATGGGATTTAAATGACATGTCTTGGTCGAAAATAACACCAAGGTTTTTTACTTTATTACCAGAGGCCATGTTAATGCCACCCAGATTAAATGATTGGTTAAGAAGTTTATTTTTTGAGGACTCTGGCCCAAAGATTACAACTTCGGTCTTGTCAGAATTTATATGGAGGAAATTTAAAGTCATTCAGCTTTTGATGTCATTAAGACATGACTGCAGTCGAAGTAATTGATTGGATTCATCAGGATTTATGGATAAATATAGCTGAGTGTCATCAGCATAACAGTGGAAATTAATCCCATGCTGTCTGATAATTTTGCCAATCGGAAGCATATATATAGTAAAGAGAATTGGTCCAAGGACTGAACCCTGTGGTACTCCACAGGTGACCCTAGAGTTTGAGGAAGATTTATTATTAACATGAACAAACTGGAATCTGTCCGACAGATAAGATTTAAACCAGCCTAATGCTTTCCCCTTAATCCCTACAGTATGTTCAAGTCTTTGTAGGAGAATATTGTGATCAACTATATCAAATGCAGCACTAAGATCTAACAGGACAAGTACAGACACAAGTCCATTATCTGAGGCCATGAGAATATCATTAGTGACCTTCACCAGAGCCGTTTCAGTGCTATGATGAGCTCTGAAGCCTGACTGAAACTCCTCAAGTAGGTCATTGCTTTGTAAATGCAAGGGTGTATGAGCTGTAGGGAAATTTACCATGAAGCAGGGTAAAGTTAGATTACCAGAGAAGAAGAAGGTAGTACTTTTCTGTTCACCGTGGGTGTAGCTTAGTGGAAGATGGTTGAAGATGTTTCAATCGTCCCATTGTGATAAAAAATATTGTTTCATTTTATATAATGTATAACACTTTAAATAGCTTGTGCTTTCTTCAGAGACATAAGGGGTAAACACTCCAGTTAAAGGCCCCATTTACACTACATTTTCTGGTGAAAATGGAAAGTTTGGTTGCGTTTCTGCTCTTCATTTAGATGGAATCGGCGAATGGTACCTCTGACTACGGCACAGTTTGAAAATCTATTCCAGGTTGTAATGGTTTGAAAAAGTCCCGGTTTACGTAGTCGTGTAAACAGGAAAAACTGAATTTTTCTTATAGGAAATCCCCGACTCACACGCAGAGTGTCAGACATTAATGGCTGCCTACAATTTCATAAATTACAGAAGAAGGAAAAAAACGCATACGTTGAGTTTCAAAGATCACAGCACCACTAGAGGCGCGGCATGAGAATTACACCGTTTAAAAGTTTCTACTGTTGCCGTGTAGATTGTAATCAGGACATTGTCGTGTAAACGTGTTACCAGAAACTGGGAAAAAAAGTGTTTTCAATGGTTCGTTGTTATGTAAACAGGGTCAAAGTGTTTTACAGACCAACCCTCAAGCTTGACCAACCACAGCCTCCATGACCCGTGTTTTGGTAACAGATTTAAAGGTTGAAAGACGGGATGCAGCTGCTGCTATGCTGAATTTGAAAGGTGTTTAAAAAACAACAATTGCTCCTCTATAACTCTGTTAAGCAGACTAAAGGAGGGCTTTGAAATCTTTTTTTTTTCTATTTCCTAGTTTTGTTATGTTTCCAATTATTTAAGTTTAAATAACTATCTATGCAGTCTTAAAAGGTCTGATATTTGATTTTATCGTTCGACAAGTCTGGATAAGTATGAGTATGGGAAAACAAATTTGTGTTTACAGAAAATGTTTCTTCATAAAAGTCAGAACTTCAGAGAAATTATTTTGCTTTTGTTAAATTTCTCAGTCACACATCCCTTCACCACACTGCTAAATCCAAAGCATGGTTGTTTCCTGATTTATAGGGATAATAAACCCCAACTAGACAACTTTTTCATATTCAAATGTCAGTAATACCATAAAACTGATCTAAACAGTCTGTAAATGTGTGGGGAAAAATCTTTAGGAAACTCGAATAACCCGCCATGTTCTCATTGCTTCGGGTCCAGTACACCCCTCCCAGTAAGCTGTTTAGACTGCTCTAATAAATCTGAGATCAGTGGTGTATTTTCCAATCACAGACAAACGCTGAATTAACATTTTTAATACCTGTAACTTGAAAAATGGTATTACAGATGACTTAAAATGTAGAATCTGTACGCAGATGAAGCAAAAAAAAATCACATCTTTAATGGCCCTCTTCACATTAATCACAAATGACATTTAATTATTTGTCTTATGTTTTAAAAAGCCATAACTTTAATCTTTTAGCCAAAAGAAAATGTTGCAAATAAAACACAAAAGTGTTTTATTCGCTTAATATTTTACAGCAAAGAGCAGTGAGTCTATTTGTTTACAAAGGATCATAGATTAGCTCCAGTTGGGAGGTTCAGTTTTTAGAAAAATGAACCACATGATCAGGTATCCAAAACACTGCAGTTCATGGTTCACCCGTTTACAACTATGTCGCCTAGGACTGCAAAAACCTCAGTTTTACAATTTGTTTCTGAGATCTGTGTCTGTCTGTAATCTGCTGAATGCCAAACTCACTGAAGCAAACGGTGCTGAATGTTTTCTCGTCCAGGTTTGCGTAGCAGGCAGTGAGGAAGACTGATAGTACGAGTCCTCTCAGTTTAACAGGGTTCCTACGCAGCCTGGAAAAGTCTGGAATGTGACTTCATTATTTTCCAGGTCTCAATATGAATAGAAAAAAAGTGGAAAATATTAGCATTTCCAGACTTTTTTCATCATCTAATTGTTTTCTTTCTTCAGTTTTTTTTTTCCTCTTCTTATGTCCTTGTTTTCTTTCCTTCTGCATGTAAACCCTCCATCCTTTCTTAAAGTTAATGTAAAGGACTGGGACTTGGAAAATTTATTTGAAAACTTATTGTGAGCTTTGATTTAATTATGCAAGTTTTTAATTACTGTCACTAATTTAGTTATAATGTGTAGCTGAGATCTCAGATGGGATCTTGTACCTGATGTCATCTCCTCATTTAGTCGTCAGCAGTTGTGAATCGCACAGCTTAGGCCTGTTATTTTATATTTCATAAAGTTAATCCCGGCATTTTAACATCTCTTGTTCTCTAACTGGGCCGTTAATGTACATTTTTATCAGACCTTACTTCACCTGCTGGCTTGTTTCTTCTCTCCTGCGTGTTCCAGCCTTCTGAGAAGAAAGAGGAGGATGAGGAGGAGAAGGAGCAGGACAAGGCGAGCCGCACCGCCAGAGTCCAGCCCACTCCTCAGACCAGGGACGGTGCCGCCGAGAGCCCCGTCGCTCCAAACGCAGACAAGAAGCAGCAGCAACCCAAACAGTAACTCCTGCCCAGCTGCACTTTCCTTTTTTCCCCTTTGCTACCACTTCCGTACTATTGAACTTAATTTCCAACGCAGAACCATAACCTTCTGGATCACACAAATTTAAACGCAAACATTTTTATGTTCAGGTTCCAAGCAGCAGATAGAGACGAAGAGTCCGAGTCCCAGAGGAAAGCTCGGTGTCGGCTGATGCGACAGTCCCGTCGCCTCACTCAGGTAAATAGGTGGACACTGCTAATTTAACACCAGCTTTACTTCATAAGATAAAAAAAATTGATATTTTATCTACATTTTTAAAACATTAAAGAGATCACAGACCTTATCATGATTTCTATTTTTTTTTAATCAACCCACTGTTCTTTTATCCAGATGCAACTAGTCAAATTACACAAACAGCTGGACTTGTTTGCATAATTTAAATACCAATAATAAATATAGGATTGAATGAAATAAAATAACCTATTAATTCATGCCACCTTTAGTCCCACAAATAATAACTAAGTAACATCAGGACTACATTTAAACAGGTTTTTCCAATAAATGGAGGGAATTCAGTTTTCTAATAGTAATCAAGGGTTACCTGAAATATAAAAATTTAACCATAGAACCTCAAATTTTAATCTTTAGAAGACGTTTTGTTACATAACCATCATTTAAAATGTGGATGCAGTTAATCATTTTACCACAAAAAGAATCCCCTGAGATGCTGTTGAACATAGAAGGGAAATATCTACCGTATTTACTTCTAGTTTCTTGACTAACAACGACTAAAAGACAGCGGCCGGAGCAAAAGGTTCATTTTGTTGCCTTGAAATCATTTGGGGGAAAAATAAACCTTCAGCCTTGGATATGACCATAACCTCTGTGTCACATTATAGGGGCCTTGACCTGTTGGTTCTACTAGCTCTTTATCTTTTGCTTTATTTTTACCTGATCTACTTCAGAATCTTCCTCCTCTGATTCAGAAGAGGATGTTCTGACATTTTACGCTACAAAACCTACTTGCTTCCTTCCTTTTTCGCTTCCCTTTTGTGCGACATACCCTCTATTATCTAAATTAGTCTTTCACAGTGAGCAATTAAGTTTCTGTTCTAAAACAGCACAGCTTATTCTCCAGCATCAATAACTAAGATGATTATCCTTGTGCTCAGGGCTTTGACGGTTTAAATCTTTCCGATTTACACCTTTTCTGCTTTAACCTCTTAAGACCCAAGAGTTTTAGTTCTAACATTGGCTTTTAGACGCGAGAAAACAGGCTGAAAAAGATCAGGTTCTCTTCAAACATATATGTCTAATCAACTGTCAAAGAAAAATATATGTTTGAAGAGAAACTGTTTTTGTTCAGGTATCAAAAAGCCAATGTTTAGACAAAAAGCCTCGGGTTTCAAGAGGTTAAGATGATTATTAGGGGAGTGCAAAGATCTATTGTGTTGAGGCCAACAATTTAAATGATACCCTGACCAAACAGGTTAACTTTGCTTTTTAAAAAGGGGGTAATATTTCTAAAATATGCAGTTATAGTCATTTCTACAGTCACTGGCAAATTTGTTGGTGCCCCCTTTGAAAGGTGTGTTAAAAGGCTCAAATTGTTTTTTTTATTTTTTATTTATGCAGCATAATCTCATACAGAAGAAAGTAAAAAATAAATAAAAGCCAAGGTTTAATTTGATCATATTTATTCAGCACTGATAAATCCAATGTTAAGGAATAATAATTTGATCGAAAACACCCTAAATAAACAGAATGTTGTCCATTTAAAAGCCCCAACGAAGTTCACTGTTGAGCTCCACCAGATTTTAGTTTCCTTAAAATGTTCCCCCATCTAAAAAAAGTCCCACAGCATTACAGATCCTCCACCCAACGTAACTGTGGGCATCGGGTACTTTTCCACATTATTATTAGTTTCTTTCCAAGCCCACCTGGGCGGTTTGATGTTGAAAGGCTTCGTGTCTGTATCATCGGACCAAGCCCCGCTGTTCCGGTTAAAGATTCCCATTCAGCTGCACGTTTATGTTGGTGTCCAGTAGGACAGAAAATACTTTTCCTCCTCCCAGTTACTCTCAAACAACCAGGACATGTAAAGTGTTTCTAAATGTTTCCACTTGACATTAAACTTCCTACATCAGCAATAGATGACTTTATTTTAAGGCGTTTTGCACATCTGCATCAGATGTTCCAGCAGATATGTTTGTTTGTAACCCACGTTTCTGTGCACACCCATAAGCCCACTGAGGGTTTTTCTTCTTCTTCTTCTTCTTTTTTACTGGTGACAGGGTGTGACTTTGACTGAGCTGAAAGAAGCGGAGAAGAGCGTGGGTAAAGCTGCAGATCCTGCTCCTGCTCCTCCTCCTCCACGAAACGTCCAGTCAGTGAGCCCCATCATCACCGTTACACCCACTGAACAGGGTGAGTGATTATTGGAAGGCCCTGAGCTGCTGCAGGTTCCTGGAATGAAACATTTTTTTTTTTTTACTAACTTTTTATTGAGTGCATTTCAAAATTATTATACATGGAACCCATCTATTGAATAACATTTGCTCAAATGCAGACTTGGGATAATCAAAATCTGCTTTTAAGTGATTATTTTTTTTAAATAATTAAAATATATGTTTAGTAATTTTTGTTTTTTCTTTATGTATATTTTTTGGCCCTCAAGTACTTTTGCCTTGACAATTTTGGCCCACATGGAAAAAGGTTGGACATTCCTGGTGTAAGAAATCTAAAAAACAAACTTAGTTTTTCGCCTTTCACTGTAAATAATATTTTCTATACAGGTATACATCTGTATAATAGCTAATGTCCGCTTCTGGAGGTGGTGTTTGTGTCACAAAGCACTCTGGTAATGATGTTTTAAATTCAACATTTTCAGCCTCAGTTTCAACCTTTTAAGCGATGAAGACGACACCGAAGGCATAGATAAAAAATAAAAACAAAGCTAAAGCAGGTGAATGGAGCTGGAAGGTGTAATTGTAAATGAGGTTTTGTTTTATACCAGCGGATGGGGCTCAGTTTGGATTTGTTAAATTTGACTGTAGTTTTTCTACGTCTCAGCGGCTGCCAGCAGTGTGTCTTGTTTGGTATAATCAGCTGGAAAGAGTTGGTGAAACGACCTTCAAATGCACTGATCACAATGGTTTTTATTCAGTTGTACCCTCATTATACACAGTTTAGCCTATTTCTGTTTGTTTACAAGTAAATCTCTCCATTGTGAGATCAATAAAGTTCTATCTTATCTTATTTTGTCATGGAAATAAAATAGAATTTACTAAATCTTGTGTAGCTTATTCTAAGTTTTTTTTTCTCATGTTCAGCACTTTGAAGCGTCTTGTTACTGAAAAGTCCTTTAAAAATAGGCTTGCCTTACCAAGTTGATATAAATTCATATTATTACGCAATGCTGTTTGTTAATAGAAGTTGTAAAGAAACTAAAAAGGATAACGGTCACCCACATGATTGTCAGATACATGAGGAAAAGACGGGAGCTGAAGCTTCAAATCTGCTGAATGTTACACATTTCCCCCCAAAAAATAAAAAATCTTGTGCTTTTCGCCAACCTAGAGAGTAAAAGTTCACTTTCTGCTTCCAGTCTGACTCTTGTTTCTCGTTAATTAGTCTGACTTGTGTTTACTGTAAGAACCCAGCTGCTAATAAATGTATGAAGCACACTGTAGGTGGAGTGCTCTTTAGGATACTCTTTGAAAGGAAGTGAGGTTTTCTCACGTACCCTGAGGGCCAGCGCTTCTGCTGTGGGCCACTTGCTGTGCCTCCCTGTTCTCTGTGGTTTCCACCGATCGTCTCGTCTTGCCATCAAGTTTTCGTCACAAAATCTCCACCCTTCGTTTGTGTTGCTTTTGTGTGCAGAGGGAACTGATCTCTTCCCCTTCTGATCTATATGGCAGAACCGTGATGTAGTTCGAGCTGTAAACTCGTTTTCAGTTCTTTGTTTTCCTTTTAGTTGAATGCTTGTTTACAAAGGAAGTGGGCTTGATGAGAAGGGTTGTAAATGCAGCCAAAACCCAAAGAAATGGCCTCCAGGAAGCCCAGGGAAATATTAAGAGCATTGTAAAAGATGGGGGGGGGGTTCATTTTTTGGTATTTGAGTCGAACCAAATTTTCCTGCATCTCCTGATTGTTTTCTGTTCGTTTCAGACAATGATCCAGTGAAGCAGGTGGAGTCAGAGGGAGATAAGCGCTTGGGAGCGAAGGACAGGAGACGAGGGAGGAGGGAGAGACGCTCCACCGGCATCGTTCAGCTGGATTCAGAGGTAAGGAGCCTGCAGAGCCACGGCGCATGCCGCCAGCGGCCGGCCTTCACAAAGAAATCAATTTGTGCGTTGAAAGGGAAAAGAAAGGGAAGGACGGCGAACCAGTTCCTCTGTAAGATGATGTAACTGAACATGTGATGTGAGTCATTTCAGCAAATCAGGAACTTCTCACAGTGGAAGTTACGAGACTGTGTTTCTCCACAGTTCTTGTCATATTTCCTACAGGGAGGGGAATCACAACAGTTCACTGTGTTATAAGTAATCTGCACAATCACTTGCACCCAGATGCTGATCTGCAGACGGACGCCATTAATAGGCGTCCTGTGGGGACAGTCTCCCACCTGAGCTGTGGCTCTCTGCAGCACCTCCAGAGAGGCCATGAGCCTCTTGGCTGCATCTGTGATTGATGCTCTCCTTTTCCAGCTTTTCAGCTTAGGTGGTAGGTTGTCTTGGTAGGTTTTCAGGTGTACCAAACTCTTTCCATATGCAAATGGTGGATTGAACAGAGCTCTATGAGAGGCTCCAGGTTTGGGATCTTGCTTCTGACTCTAAGGGGCTACAAGATAAAGATTCCCACTTATGTGGCGTTGCATCATACTATTATTTAAACTATATAACATTACATTATGCACACATCATCACAAATGTCAATGACTTGATAATTAACATGTAGGCTGGTTTGCAAGCAAAGTCCAACATCTTTCCTTATCCATTTCATCGTCTTCATTTCACGTTTCACACCACGAGCTCGTTTTATTGAAGAAGCTGCCAATCTTTGCACATATAGCGGCGGCTGTTTTCAGCGCTTTCCTATTTAATTCTAGCTTTCTCTCCACGCCGCCCTTTCTCTTTCTCCATCCTTCAAACACCATTGACCGAGTACACTAAGGTAACGTCAGGGTGTGCAAAAATAGAAAAAAGTTGTGTAATTGCCTTGGTCCTCTCGAATAGCCACTCAGGGCCTGGTTAAGTGGATTTTACCACCAGTGTTTTGTTTTTGTTTTGTTTTATCTTTCGGTTTTTACATTTTGTAAATAGAATAGAAATATCCTTTATTGCCCCACAGTGGGGAATTTAAGGTGTATCAGAAGCAAATACAGGAAAACTTTACAACAAAGGAAAAATGCTGCACAGTTATTAAAAATACAAGTCCTCATCAGAAAAAAAGCAACATTTTAAGTGTAACTGTGTGTCCAGGTTAACGATTGAGTGTTAAGTTTACCTTTTTAAACCATCTGTTTTTCAGAATGATGATGGTGAAGCCCAGCCGGGAGACGCAGACAGCAACAGCACTGAGTGAGTTTCATGTTTGAGTCCTAGGACAAATGTGACATTTATTCATGTTTTACGGCTATATAAAAGGTTTTATTGTTTAGTTTTTGTTGTTTATTCTGTGAAGCCGTTGGATTGAAAGAAGTGCTATAAAGGAGGACATATCTGAGATGTGTTTATTTCCAAATAGCCACATAAAGATGTGGACTGGGTGGTAAGAAAAGAAAAAAGGTTTACAAGTTCAGGTCAATAGAAGAAAAACAAGATGGGAACATGTACTGGGAGAACAGAAGTGGGTTAAGCACGGAGCCTTGAGGGACCCCAGAGGCGAGGAAAGCTTTAGATGATGATGAATGAACAGGGTAAGGGCCCGGTCTTATATGTAGGATATAAACCATTGTAGCGCAGATCCATTATTCCCAACACAATCCTCCAGTGGTTATGTGGAGGCCAAAAAAACATCGTTCAGTTCAGAAGCCTGTTGCGCCCTGAACTGAAAACGATGACGAAAGATTATTGGAAAGTCTGACTGTCTGGAAGGAAGATGTCTACAAAAACCCAGGGTGACTGTTTTTTTTTTTTGGTTTTTTTTCCCTACATTCTATCCCTACTTGCTTTTATTCCTATATTTTAATCATGTAAAGCACTTTGCATTGTCTCTGTACTGAATTGTGCTATATAAATAAATTTGCCTTGCCTTGCCTATTGAGTAGAGTTGAGGCATGTTGTTAACATGGAGGATGTTTAACAGCTTCTCGTGTACGGCTTTGTTTTCCCAGCAGGAGAGAGTCGTCTTCAGACTTCAAAATGGTAGGTGAAACTCTTTCTGTACCCGCCTGAGGAAACAGTCCTGAAGGCTGAGAGTGAAAAGAGACGCAGACACATGTGGGACAGGAACGGCAGCAAACGGGCCTCATGGTTGCATGAGCTGAAACACCCAACAGGCTGCAACCCCAAAAACTAACAATCGCCACACAGACTAACGGCCGTTCCTATAGTAAACTTTACTGGGTAACCTCTAATCAGTCAACATTAGGAGTTTCTGAAATCTCTCAGCTCATCGGTACTTGTTCTGGCTCCTTCTGCTGTGACTTATGTTGCGGTTGCAGCTCTCTGACTGCCTGCCTGCTGCCTTTCCCCTCAGCTGTACATCAAGGTACTGCAGGAGAACATGGCTCTGAAGGACAAGCTGCAAGAGATGGAGCTGCAGCTCAAACTGAACAAAGTGGAGCTGGAGAGGCTTCAGCAGGTTTGCCACTTCCTCTGACCTTTATCTGTGCCTGTGTTCCTCTCGTGATAAACCGTCCAGAAATATTTTCCCTCCATACATGCCTGAACTGAACGTGTGAACCATGAGACGTTTTATCATTGAGTCAAGAGGAATGTTAACGGTGCTGTTTAAGTATTTACAAGTTTAGTGGAATAACTTCCTGTAAAAACGCACTTTTCTCCGCGTTGCAGAGTGAGGAGAGCAGCGCTGACAGACCGGCCCTGATCGAGCTGGAGAGATTTGTAAGTCTGCCTCAGAGGTTTATTTTAAACACACACCGCTAAGCTGCCATTTCCTGTCCTTTAGCCTTTAAGCTGCGGATGCTTCCTCTGCCTTTCCTCGCAGTCTCTGCTTTGTGCAGTGTGATCAAGTACCAGCCTGAGAATGAGTGTACGTTAACCGCTCTGCAGTTTCAGTGGTGCATGACGCCTGTGGGTTGAGCCGGTCGTTGTCTGAACTTGCAGTCTTTTACAGCAGAAGCTGAAACTATTTTTTTTTTTTTTTTCTTTCTTTGCTGTGGCAACCTCCGTCTGCTTCCTGATCTTTCTATATTTGGTTCACAGGAAAGGCTGTCCCTCCAGAGGAAAGTGGTGGAACTGGAGGATGAGCTGAAGGTACAGGCATTTATTCTTATTCTTTAGTTTTTTTTCTGCCGTTTTGGGTTATTGTTTATGAAAAATAAACATTAATAACAAGAGTTTTACCTTCATGCTGGTGTCAAAGTCTGTTTCATGTCTTGGTTGCTGGATGTCATCGGGGATCTTTATGATTTTGTCATTTTCATTTAAAGCCGCATTTAAAGTATGGAGTTCTGAGAAAAACAGGAACTTGGCCTGAAGATTTGAACAAGCACACCTTATAGGTCCCTCCCCCTTGCTCTCGGCTGCGCTGCAGGCCTCCCTCCACATCTCCTCCCCCACAGCAAAGCCCGCCGTGCTGCTCCAGTGTTTACCCGTCTTTGTTTTCTGAGCAGGTGCCACTCCAGAAAAAAGCAGTTTTCCTGTAAAGCAGGTTGTTTCTCCACACAGCTGCAGCCCACCGGCAATCATGAGCTTGAATGACAGTAGCACTGTATGGGGGAGGGACACTTAACAACCAATCAGAGGCAGACATTCCTCCTGGCTCTGATTGGTTGTCTGTGACCGGGAGCGGTGTATTTCTGCATATGGCAGTAAGGCCACTGGGAGGAGCCAGAGGAGCTTTTTATTAATTATTTCCACAAATGATCTGCCTCATATTTTACCGTCAGAGCATAACAACATTTTTATTATATATGTGGAAAATAAATTTAAATACAAAGGTTACCTACTGCAGCTTTAAGGTGATGAATAATGACTTGCTGTTTTTTGCGGTGTAACTATCTCACCGCTGATGTGAAACTTTTTTTTAACTGTTCATTTTGGGCTTTTAATTGTTAAAAGCTCATTCAAAGTTTAAATGGTTGAAAATAAAAATGAGGTGCACACATTTAAACTGGACATGGATTTTCCTCTAATCCACAGAAGGTCAAAATTATACAGACAGGTTCAAATATAAGCATTCAGGCCCACTAATGTTTTAGAGACACGTCTTCTGGCAATGTGCAGAAAAACTACAAGCTTTTTGAAGCCATCAACAAGGTTCTGGTATAATTCTGGCTGGAGTTAATTTAAACCTGTTACTTCCCTGTTTGGAACCCAGCTTTGAAGTATAATCTGTACATTTTCATTGGGGTTAGGCGTTTTAATGTGAATCTTTCCAATCATGCTAAAATCAATGTTAATGAGCAGTAAGAACAATATTCTTGATAAAATAATGGTAACTCTCATCATGATGTGGCCACCACCACGCTTGTCATTTGGTAAAACTCTGCTAGGTTTGTCCCCAGGATTGACAAAGACTCCTGGATAGGTGTCGAAACGTTTTCAGAAAGAACCGAGCAAAAGTCTGGTTGCCTCCGATTTAAGCTCGTTTGCTGTTGCGATGACCCGGATAACTGAGAGTTTGTACAGCTATGTTGGGATGGTCTCACCAGCTGAAGTCAAACTTAAACTCATTGATTTGGAGCTCTGGGCTTCTTTCCTGGTCGGCACCCTCTGAGTCCATGGTCATGTAAAACTAGTTTCGCAATAGACGAGGACACCGTGTCGATGGAAGGTGGTCGCTGGATAGTTTCTGAACATCCTAAGTGATTTCTTTCATCTTAGAGGCACCGTTACGGTCAGATGCTTGAAGCTTGGACTTTATTGGGTTGCCTACTGAAGACTGTTGATAGCTACAGATGAAACTTGCTGAGGGGACAATAATCCAAATCAAGGGGTTTTGGATGAATTTTGAAAATTCAAGATCAAGTCATTTAGACTCATTGCTTTTGTTTTGGATGACTTTCATATAATGCTTTTATTTTAACCATTATTTAATCAGGTGAGCCAATTGAGGGCCAGTTCTCAGGGCCTGACCCAAATTTGGTGACAGATAATTTCATACTACAAGAGAGCAACACCATCGACAGGAATAACAAACTATTTGACACCATAAAGCTAGAGAGACTGTAAAAATAGGCCTCTAAAGTAAGGGTACTTAAACTGCTGATGATATATTTTTAGAAGAGCATAGTTTCACTTAGAATTAAAAATGTTCAAAGACTTTTAGTGGCTGAGATACCAAAGCCCATAGAAAGACACTAAGACGTCAAAAGAATAGTAATCCGAATAAGAAATGGCATTATGATTACATATTTTCCTGATCTTCTACAAATTATTCATACTCCTGTCAGATTTAGGTTTAATGTAAGCATTTACTGGATATTTAATTTTATTTAACCTTGGTTATGATGAGCAGCAAAGGTTTCATGCATAAATAACTAAATAAAAATCATTTTACACAGCACAATGTAATATAAATCTTAATTATAAACCAAGTTAGAACAGAGAGACTGTTCTACTAGATCAGCCTTTAAAAGTTGTTTAAAATACCTGAGTGATGGTAGTGAGGTCCACCATGTCAAGTATGTTCTGGAGATCATTGTGGACACCAGGAACAAATGTTTGGGCAGCAGTTGTTCCCACCAGAATGAGAAGCGATCAGAGACTCTTGGTTCTCGTGTGTGGAAGACTCAGTTCAGAGGACTGGGTCTTCCACACACGAGAACCATGTCAGCAGATAGAAGGCGGTAACTTTAACAATACATTTACATTTCAATCTAAATCTGCCTGCGGTATGTACACGCTTACTGCATGCTTCAAATGTGAGCCACAGGACTGGATAATGACACTGAGGACAGTGCAACCATAGTGCCTTCGTTTTATTTTGAAATGAACAAAAATCACTGTGTAACCACGTTGCTTCTCCGTGTGTCCTTGTAGGTTCTGGGAGACCTCAGAGCAGACAACCAGAGGCTTAAAGACGAGAACGCCGCACTCATTCGAGTCATCAGCAAACTCTCAAGATGAACTGCCATAACCATACGGACAAAAAGTATTACACCACTCACCTGTTGCCCAAACTCAGAGGACGTAAACCAGTAAGGGAGACGCAGCGGAGAGCTGCAGACGCCCGGTTCACCGCCCGCCAGTGTTTTGGGCCTTTACGTTTTGGCAGATCTACTGTTTAACAAGCCCAGCTGCAACTCCTGTGGACCGACAGGATGTTCCCATCCACTTTTATATTAGGTTTTTATTGCATCTTTTTTTTTTTTTTTACCTGCAATGTTTTATTGTGCTTTGCTTCAGTGATCCTTTGTATGAAATCTGTATTTGGAGACTTAAAGCCATGCACAGCGATAGCTCACAGTAAGGGGGTGTGTTGCACACAAGACTTAAATGTGCCAAAAGGAGAGAGAGAAAAAAAGAAACAGTCCCAGTTTTGCACATCTTTTAGGCAAAAAAAAAAGTGGGTAGTATTGTTTCTCAGGATGAGTCCTTTTTCCCCAACATTTACTATTTTTTGTCGGCTGCTGTACCAGTGGACCAAAACCCTGCATGCTCATCTTTCCCCGTTCCTCCCCCTCTATGCATTTCACGTGTTTATATTGCAGCCGCCTGGGGGGGGGGGGGGGCATACTGCTGTGTTACAGACTGAGTGTTTGGGTGCTAACGGAGACATTGTGAGGTGAAGCTCAGGTTCAGATACTTCAAATAATGTTACAGTTCAGATCCCTTTCTAGAGGTTGAGGAGAATCTGACCTCTGTACTGTGTTGTCGTTTTTTTTTTTTTTTTTTTTTTGCCATGTTGACTTGACGCTTCTTAGTATTCACCTTGTGACGGACAGCTGTTGTTTAACAGACAGGCCAGATGGGTCATCCTTTGAATGTTTACTTCCCTGCGAGACCGAAATGCATGTCAAATTGTATTTTGAAGCTGTGCCTTTGGATATACATTTGTAAGTAATATTTCTATTTTGCTTTGGCATTGTACAAGGTTGAGTATAAAATACAACGTGGGTATAAATAATTAAGGATGTGTGGCCTCTTACTGTTTGACCCTTGCAGCAGACCCTGTACTGCAAAATAACATTTGTTCCATTACAAAACATCTCAACAGAGGGCGCCAATGCACCCACAGTTTGTACAGGATTTCTCATTTGGTGACAATTATTTAAAAAAATAAACTGAATAACTGGTTTGCCACTCTGTAGGTGTCAGCCACTAGGCCTGTATTTTCTTGATTCCATTTTTATTTCCATTCAAACCTCTGAGAAATGACACCATTTCCCTCAAAGGCTCCCATTTGCTCTTGTGGAGATGGTAACATGTTGGTTGTTCACCCCATTTACCCGTGTTTTCCAGCAAGGTTAAAGTAACAACACTTACAGAGGCTGTTTTTGCTACAGTCTGTTTCCAAACAGATCACTTCAGCTCAGAAACAGAAAACAGAAATTATTTCTTCGTCTGGAAACAGATGCATACAACCCTTTACGGGCGCAGCCATGAACTGGTTGAACTTGCACAGCTGACAATACAGCGATCTGATTGGCTGAGCAGCCAAACTCGAATCACGTGAGATCGCACTTATCCAAGTGCAAGAAAGTTGCCCCCTGACAGTTCATATGAAAAGTCATCCAGATTCTGGCCCACGGCCTACTTTTCTTCCTTACCTCACTCTTAATTTTCTTCCTTCTTTCATTCAGCTCAACAGACTCCTTGGCTATGTTTGTGATGGTGGGACAGAAATGTCAGGAACGTTTGGTATATTTCCCAAGAAATCTGTTTCAACATGGAGACATGCTGTCTCCAAGATGGCACCCTTTGTTTGCAGTTCTCCAACAGGAACCTGTGGAAATCTCTTTGTATCCCTCCTTTACCAACAACTGGGGTCCTTGTTTAGCCTAATGGCCAGGACTTCAAATAAATGGGCCGGATGTTAAGTTTACAAGTTCTAATTATGCTGGCTTATGCTGCTGAAGGAAAACAACTTTCTCTTACTCTGCTACCTTCTCCTACTACTCTCCAATTTAGCAATATTTGATGTTTACACTTTTAACTTTGTTCTATCGTCATAACAGTTACATCTGACCTGTTTAGTTGTAACACTGTCCAGGAGGGGGGCATCAGTTGAGCTACAGCTGCCAACAGCTTCATGTTCTCCTTCGATAGATGATGCACTGTTCATGTTTAGCCGGTTTCTCTCCTAGACGTAGTTAAACTAGTGGCGGTTAGGAAAGAAGCAGATAGGCTTTCAGCAAGTTTTAAAGTCTAGACTCTAGAGGATCAAAGCGAGCACATCCAGTTTAAGTAAACGCGTAGCCAATAAATATGCTACTACTACCATTGACTTAACATAGAAAGTATTCCTGAATCAGTGCTTTGGTGTATGCTCGTCTGCTCAAACACCAAGTGAATCATGTCAGATGGCCGCTCGCTCTGAGCCTGGTTCAGCCGGGGTGTCTTCCTGTTAAAGGGGAGTTTTCCTGTCCACTGTTGCTTCACACATACTGGTATGAGGGATTGCTGCAAATTCCATGAAACAGGACAACTGTCTACTCTTGTTAAATGCTCATCAAGAAGTAAATGTTGCAAGTGAATGACTCAATGCCCTCTTCGGAGTTTCACTCAATCTGTATGATTTGATTGATATACAAACTGAGTTGTGCTTTAATGAATCAGAGGTTCTTATAAACACAGAAATGTGATGTTTAAGTTCAACTTAATTGTTAAGGGTGCCAATAAATGTGCCTCCACTTATGGATAAACAATTATAGATCAGTGTACAAATGATCAGCTCCCCAAAGATAACCGCTTCTTTTTAAAGGACTGAGACACTTTGATTAAAAACATCACATTTTCTGGTTCTTCACTGCAAAACACAGCATCGTAGGCCAAGTTGAGCAAAATCTTTATTGACCAATAAGAGCAACCACAAATGATGATATATTATACAACCCCACCAGCATGCCAGCATTTTCATAGAAACTGTACAATGTGAAGGAATGTATGGTGCAGGAGTACATAGCAATGAGGGAAAAAAAAGTGTTATATATCCAGATGTTCTGGTACAGTACGAGTTGATTTTGAATTCCTTTAACATGATTGGTTAGTTTAGTGTCGGCTGATCTCATGGTCAGGGTGGGTCGCTCAGTTAAAAAGGCTCGGGCCCCCGTCAGTCAGCAGGTTGAGACCAGACGCCGCCGAGTTCTCCGTTGGCGGCAGCAGCAGGCGGTGCCTGGCTCAGCCTCCTCCACACCTCCTCTTGACAATCTGAATGAGCAATGTAGTGGGAATGGTGAAGAACTAAGGCAAAAGGGAACAAAATAACATTTGTTAGTATTCCTTCACACGACTGTAGTTTGGTACTAAGGCCTCATGGCTGGGAGAAGCAAGAGAGCCAATACTGGATTTATGTTTTTGTTTCCCCAATTCAGTCGAAACATTCAGTCCCCTCCAAAGAACAGGAACTACCGGTAATTGAGATTTGGGGGAGGCTAGTGGGCTCTGTTCAACAGTCTCCACTACAGCAGGGCTAGAGAAGGTAGCGAAACGAAGCCCTTCTGAAACAGACCAACTGATAAAGAGAGCGCTGCTCGTACACTGAAGACACGTCGATAAGTTTGGACATAAGGCAGCTACTTTTCTACTCGACACTCCCTTGCTGACTTTGGCCCCAACCCCCTGGATACAAGGCGGTGGGTGAATACATTTAGTGAAGGTGCTACAGAGCAGCTCCGATCGAACTGTTGTCACAAGGCAGGTATTGGTTCTTGTATCAAAAGACACCAAGCAAAGGGAGGCTACTGCGAGGGCGGGAAGGGGCGGGGCGGATGCGGTGGGGTTAGCTATGAACACAACAGCTGATTAACATGTGAATACAGTCACATTACACAACCATTGATACAATTAGATATAAAAAAAAAGGCAAACAAAAGTTGATTGTACAGTTGCTTGTCCACATGTACTTCATACTGAAAGAGGAAGACACCATTCTGGGGGCGGGGTGGAGGGCAGGGGAGGATAATCTCTTCAAGCAGCTAAAACCAGGAGGACCAGAGCTGGGTGTGAGGAGGCTTGGTGCTACATAGCAGGACTGTGAACAGGGGAGAGTAGTGTGCAACCAATGAGACGGCGTGCAGGTAGTGATGAAACGGACGGACGGAGGAAAGGAGGGCGGTGGGGCGGGGTGCGTTTGTTAAGACAGACAGGCCAGAACTAAGGCATGAAATGCAAAGTAAAAACAAACAAGGCAGAAATGGTGGACACAGGATGAGCATGGGAGGAGGAAGGGAGGAGGGTGGGGGGGTGGATGGACCCCGCCCCCCCACCCCATCACACACTCCCCCGAAACACAAAGGCCTCTCAATCGTTCCAGTCTTTCTTGATGTTGAGGTTCCACTCCCAGGACAGGTGGTCGTGCTTGTCGTCGTCGGTAAACTTGGACTTGATGACGTAGTTGCCACGGGCTAGCAGGCCTTTAGGAGCCTCCTCCATCGTGGTCAGGAAGTCGTATTCAGTGGGGCGAGGTCCGTAGCTGCCCACCATGTAGTCCGATTTATCGACTGGCAAGAAAGCGGAGAATGCTTTTAGCAGTTTGTCTTCATGTGTATCACATAAGGCTGTGGTATAGCTGTGGGACAGACATTTAGCCCTCTGTGTTTCATTATTTGTCACCGTTTCCCTTGTCCTTGCAGTTTCCTTTGGGGCTTAATATCAATGTGCTTAAGGCACCAGACCCACAGCTACAAACCAACGTGGGTCTGGCAGGTATTTATTTTTAGGGAATTATCTAGAGACTAACCGTTTAGCTCGAGCTCATTTCTATCATGACCTTTTCTTTTACTACGTCATTATCTCCATAAAATGAGATTCTAGGATTGTTTGTGGCATTTTTGTCATTATCTGTGAACAGGTGAAAGCTTTGTCTCAACTTAATATGGCATGATTTTTTATTCTCAGTCATAGTTAAGTTTCATTGTGTCAACAGGTTGCCATGCCTCTCCTCAAAGGTGGCCCACTGCATGTAGATGGTGGGTTTGTTGGCCCAAAATAATATCTAGTTTGTTTTCTTGTGATGAGTTTCACATGTCTACAACATGTGATATAGTTAAACTGCCTCATTTTGAAGCATCAGAGCTTAAATCTTGAGATCTATCAGAGCAAAACTGAACAATAAAACTAGGTCTAGCACAAAAACTAAGAATTAGTGCAATATATTCAATTGTTCATAAAAATTATTTCCTAAAATTCTGAGTCACATCTAAACAAATTTTTGTATAAATAATATTTTGCCATTTCAAATAAAATACGTTTTGTTATTGGCTGGTTATTAAATAACTGATTTATCATTAAAAAAAAACAACAATTTGAAATATGAAACCTGCAGTCTATAACTAAATGAAAAAAATAGGTCTGCATTTCAATAAACTTGTTTTTGCAGATTATGCAAATTATTTAAAATCAAAATAATAATGTGTTTATTGGATGGCATAGGCTTTATATTCACTCACCCAGGACATGTACAATCTCTCATTACTATGGCTATAAGAGCATATTTGTCAATGATCCATTTTACTAAATCAAATTATGTAATATTGTTTTGGGGTTTTTTTTTTACACTTAAATGGCCAAAATTATTACCTTGCTGCTCATTATTGTATTACTTAGGGTTAGACTTGTTCTCTGCTTTCACAAGACTTGTGTATAATAGGTTTAATTTTCTTTTTTCTATAAAGTCTGATTTTTATGTTCTGCAAATTGGAACCTGCTTCTTTTTTTAATTCTGTAGGAACCCTGTTACTAAAGAAACCCAGTCAGTAGACCTTTCAGTACAGCGTTGCAACAAATTTAAAACCAAAATGAGATTTTCAGTAAAACTAATAAGGAATCCACTGCCAGGTTTGTGTCACATTCTGAACAAGTTAAAACCACGCCACCTAGTGGCATAAATTGTAATGCACCTGTGTTGGATTTTATCTAAATGTTTTAAATCAAAAACCCATCAGAGAACAGTTTCTTTTAAGAACTTCATATATGGCTCACATGGACAAAGACTCAGCATAGAGAGAATGGAGAAACTATTTTTTCCCATACTTATCCACCCTGGCAACACTTAAACCTTCTCAGACTGGATGAACTCTTTTTAAGAGATAATTATTAATTACGTTTAAAAGGTAGATGTAGAAATTTACCAGACAAAAAAACCCACCTTTTCCATTTAGAAAACATAATTTCAAACACCAATTTGCACGTACTAACTTAAACAGACGTGTCCTTCAGTTATCGAGGGAAATCTGTGGAATTCACTTCATGAAGATCTCAAAAGTCAATTTAAGTATATGTATAAACAAAGTATATTTAGTCAGTATTAATATGAAGAGGTTCATCTTAGTTTTTTTTTCGTAACTAAGCCGCTTAGCAAAGTTATTTAGTTTTTTGACTAGGGGCGGACAAAATAAGATTTTATCTTCTTTCTGCTCCCTTTTGCTCATGAGAAATGTATGGCAGAAAGTGACTTTTTGTGATTTTTACCATGCAAAAATAAATAAATCGAATCTGAGATAAAACCGGGTAATTTTGACAAAAAATTATCAGAAGCCTATCAGCAGTGCCCACCACTCAAAATATTGATTAAAACATGTTTTCAGTAATAATTAACTACAAAGGCTAAATTTATTAAAAAACTATGAACTACAACATCCAGAGCACCTTGTTAGAGAAAGGTGAACAATGTTATTTATCTCAGGTTTGACTGTTTTCATTGGTGGAGGTACACTGCAAAAACGGACATAAAAAGAAGTAAAATGTTCTTAAAATGTGTGTTTCTGTCCTAGATTTGAGCAGGTAAATAATATTATCCGCCAATGGAATGAGTATTTTGACCCTTAAAATAAGATATTTAGACATCCTGCACTTGAAATAATCGTATTCCATTGGCAGATAATCTTATTTACCTGCTCAAATCAAAGACACATACACTCATTTTAAGAAAATGTTACTTATTTTTAGTTCTGTTTTTGCAGTGTATAAGTAACCCATCAATTTTGTATTTGAAACACTAAACAAAACAGTAATGAACCAACAGTTACTTTAAGGCCTTTTTTAGACTGGATACTTTGGAGAAAATGTCCTTTAAATGGTCACAGACCAACTGACAGCTGTTAAGCACATCTTTGGTTTAGCCACAGGTGGTGACAGGCAAACGGCCTCTGAAGCTATGCAGAGCTCTCGATGAGCCTCTCTAAGGGTTATGGCTGCAGGGAGTCCTCACAACTGCTTGCTTTTGACGGTGCCTGCTACGCTTCAGAGAAAGCCGCACAATGTCTGTGGACAATCACTTCAAAAGGCATCAGAAGTTGTTGACTCACTTTTCATGCCTTTCCTGAACGTCTGCTGCACATACTTCAGACCTGAAACAATCTCCTTGTTCACCTGAGGAGACAATCATCATCTGAGATACTGGCAGAGACAAGGTGACACATATTCATAGGTAGCATTTCAGTTTAAAAAAATGTGCATTTTCAAGAATGTAATATAACGGGCTTTCTATAAATACACACTAAAGTTTTGTGACCAGAAGAATTCGTCATTAAATGTTAATTTTATTTTATTTTAATCTTTCCTTGTACATAGGGAATAGGGAAGGGATGAATAATATGGATGGAGAAGTAAATCATGGGCCATTTTGGTATTGGACCTGATGGTAAAAATTATCAGATTTTTTTTTTTGTCACCATTTCTCCTCATCGCTCAAATCTCGGTACAACACAAAGTGGCTTCTGCATCTTTGAGGCATTACTGTACAACGTTGAGGATATTATAGTCCCAGTGAATCTATGCTATAGCCACTAAACCACTATATATTTTTAAAAGGTAGATAAAAGCTCCTTTTGAAGACACAAATAAGCGCTTACCTTAAAGCTGATTTTTATTTTGTATTCAACTCCTTCCTTTAGCACAAAGGCCTGCTTCTTAAAGGCTTCTAGGTCTCCTGTAAGAAACGTTGGGCCATCGTTAGAATCCAGGACAGAAATTAGACAGCAAATGTCCCAAGCCAACTTGAGATTTTTCCCCCTCATAAGTCACAAAAATATTTATGAAATACTAAATACGACAAAGTTGAATAATTTTTGCTCTTATTCTCCACTTTATGAATACAACTCTACTTCATTAAATTGGAGCATTGAGTGCTGATTTAAATGTTGCCACCTGCTGGCCACTCTTGGTACCTCCGTCCTACATTAACCATCAGGACTCCCTTCATCTTGTTCCAACTCATTCTCTTGGACAGAAAAATCCAATTTCAAAGATTAGAGAAAGCATGCCGATACATAACACTTCTGTGGCACGTCTTTCATATATGCCATAGCTAACATCATGGACAACATCTTTCACCCATTCCAGACTGTAGAGGAGCTGAGCAGCTCCTTTAGTGACAGACTTAGACACCCTGTTTGTAAAAAGGAGGGCTACCGAAGGTCATTCATCTCTGCTGCCATCAGACTTTACAATGCTGCACTATAACTGCAATAACTTATGCAATAACTAATGTGCAATTATTATGTAATACCCAGTGCAATAATCCTGTTAAATAAGAGACTTCAGTTGTTATAGTTATCTCACTACCTCATTGTTCCTTACCTGGTACCACTTTAATGTACGTCAAATCCATATGTATATAAGTCACCTTGAATGTACATAAGTCATCTTACATCTCTGCTTTATTTCTTTTTTTTCCCTCGATCCACTGTATATATGTGGACGCACTGTATATACCTCATGCATCTTTTCCTCCTTTTGGCACCTTCTTTTGATTATTGAGCCGATGTGAGATCAATAAAGTCTATCTTATCTTAACTTCAAGTCTTCAGTCCTCATAACATGTTAATTGTAACAATAAAAGTGCAATTTATTTTCAGATAAAACACTACATTTGACTTTTTTACCCTTCCATTTATGTACTTTTACTTTTTCTTAATTGGGGAAGGTCTCGGTCCCCTAGAGTGTCACAAATTGCCAGAGACGGCAATTCTGATAACATTTATTTTATTTCTCTATGAATGCGATTATAAACCACTGTCCTCACTGCCAATAAATGCATGTCTAAGTCCCGAAAATGTCAGTTTTGAGGCTTAAGGGTTCCATTTTCTTCGAGAGAAAGTAAAAAATGTTGTTTTTCCACCCTAAATATAAATTTGCACTGTTTTGTGGGATGTCTCTGAGTATGTTGCTGACAGAGAAAACTAGACGATTTTGATCACAGGCAGACAGATTGGTGCATCGCTAGTTTTAAAGGAAAGAGGTTTTATATCTGCTAATAAAAAAAAAAAAGAAAAAGAAAAAAAAAAAAAAACATCTTTCACTCAAGCTTCTGCTATGCATTAATTTTTAGCTCCATCTTTGTTGATAGTGGCAAATTCATGTCATTACAACCTACAAGGAATTCCTCCAGATCGCTTTAGAAACATTACAACAAAGTCCGTCTCTTTAGACATACGTACAGAACTGTAAACAGAACACCCCAGCAGTCAAACTACCGGATTTGTTGGACTATAAGGTGCACTTAAAATCCTTAAACTTTCTCAGAAATTGAAGATGTGCCATATATTACCGTGCGCCTTATATATGATTACCGTTGTGCTTATTGACTGATTTTATGTGGTACAATGCACTCAAAAATCTGTTAAACTGTGTAAGTACGACTTAAGTTAGCAACAAAGCCGCTCCGCTCAATGAATATTCAGAGCATTACGGTACAATGTGTCACTACCTGATCGGACCCCCCGAGCTGTCTACAAGACTGCCTGACTGTAATGTCTAAACTAGAAGTGCATTCATGTAAGGCAACCCGCGCCTGGAGTACGCGCTAGCAACAATAAACCTAGTAAGTTAATTCAATATAAAAGTTACGTTTATTTTGGCCTTAAGTTAGAAACAGGGCAGTGTGGTCCAACTACTATGTCCTCCCGACAGAGATGGATAGCTCTCACTTTCTGGAGAGAGCTGTGTATGTGAAGGGGCACGGTGATAGTACACACTTGGGAAGAATATTTAGTGCGCCCTATAATCCGGTGAGCCTTATGGTCTGAAAAATACGGTACAACAGGTAGCTTAGTTTTATTTTTAGGGTTCTGCAGAACTTCTCATGTCTTTTCATCACAACCGCATTTAAACTCTCATATTATGTGTGCGAACATTGATGCAGGCACACAGAAATAAATATTGGATTTATTGGACTAGTTTTGGTTTTGTTTGTTGGTTTTCTGGACACTTGAAACATCTTAATCTTAATCTTCAGACAGAAATACACTCCAAGTGCACATAAACAGGAGTTTACATGCATCGATTGTGTTCCAAGTCCTGAACTGAAGGAGCCTAAAATAAACGGACAGTCCCTGGTGTGGTGACCTCCATGTTCAGCATCACTGCCCCGTTCTTCTCAGACTGCTGATTTAAAGGCGGTATATAGCTTCTCCGTCTCCCGTCACTTTATTTTTCTGTTTAGATCTGAAGTCTGCTTTAACTCATCCTAATCAATGACTAAGTTACTGTGACTCATCCTAAGCAGATTTTACTGTGTCTTTACAAATAACCCCAAGACAGCTCAACTAATTAATGGATATAAACTTTTGAAAGACAAATCCTTTTTAAGACATCGACCTTTCTAAAAGGAGGAGGCATATTAAATTATTCATACATCTTGTTTAGTATGTCTAATGCAAATGTAGCCCACCGTTTACTGCTTTCTGCTATTAGTGGTGCAAAAGCACACAGTGGGGATGGGATTTGAGGCGTAATTCTTTTATTTTGCCCGTTTTTTGCATCCTGGGAGTCATTATGGGTCTTTGAGAGAATTCCCACATTGAAAAGAATCCATATGAGGATCTACTCAGGCTAAGCAAATCAGAACTACTTTTGACCATAATTGGCCCTCGGATTCAGCTGAAATCTGACACAGAATCAGCATCGTGTCCATTTCCATTATTTCTACAGAGCGGGCTGTCATAATTAGATGGGAAGTTTGACAACACTGCAGTGATGCAGGGAACAGCCGACACAGAACAGAATGTTCTGGACTGATTCAAATCGTGGACAGCTGGAGACTTTCCACTGGGACGAAAATGACTTCAACTGTGTAAAATATATTTACGAGCCCTTTGAAGTTGGACTCAGAATAAGGAGATGTGATGGAAGTAACGGACTCTTGGTTTGTGATATTACACAAGAGAAACTTGCATTCGGACCACTTGTAGTTTTCTGAATAGACATTTTCACTAAAGCTGAAGCAATTCCTCGAATGATTCGAGTTTCGCGACTTCTAAAATGCCTCGAGGAAAATAGTCTGCCTCAAAGCTTCATTCAATTTTTTATCCAGCGCACTCTCTTCCGTCCGGGTGGTTGTTTGTGTTGCACAGCGCTCCCATTTCTGCTTATGATAGCCTATACTGTTGGTATGAGGATATAAAGAGCGGCCGTCAGCTATGGAGGGAGACAGAGAGGGATAAAAACCAGCACCAACAAAACCACAGTGTCAAAAGTGTGGAATCCAGTTAAACTTAACAGAAAATAAAATATAGCAAAGCAGTTGTTATGCAAAACAGAGTTAGACGTATTTTACCGACAGCAATGTCTGCAGAGAGTGATGAGATGTGGCTCTGAGAGCCGAGGCTTTGCTCCCAGTGTTTCCCTTTCGCTGCTCGTCTCTCTGCTCAGGCCCAGCTCTGCTCACAACATTACTTTGTTTTGATTGGCTAGCATGGCGGCCATGCGGACTCTGCGACTGTTTTAGGGAGCTGAGCTTGGTTTCTTACTTCCTGTGCACAAAGCGACATCCATAAAAACATGAATGAGTGAGTTTGTTGTAGAGCAGAGCTGCCAAAGTCCAGTCCTCGAGGGCCGGTGTCCTGGAACTTGTAGATGATCCAACATACCTGAACTGAATGGCTGAATTAGCTCCTCAGTATGCAGTCAAGGGCTCAATCCGAATACCCGTAAAGAGTCAGGATCTCTTTAGTCAAAGCAGCGGTTGCCATGATCGGTGCTGTCCGAATTGTGCAGTCAGTAAGGAAGCAGGTGGGAAAAGTAGCCTGTATGCTCCCTCCTGCGGCTAGGATCCCCGTGACGTCACTTATCGGCACTAAGAAGCCTTAAGGTATCCCATAATCCTTTGCGTGACATGACGTATCAGCACAGCCCACCTCACGGAAATCAATGAAAATGTCCGGAGAGAAGAGAGAGCGCACTTTGTAGCTCATTTTCTGAAGGCTGTAGGCTTGGATTTGACTCTCATCATCCATGATGGTTTGCGTCATGTAAAGACATCGGCATTGAAGGCTGTCCGAAATCGGCACAGCAGTCCGAAGCTCCTTTCCTCCCCATGATAGAGTTCTGACTGGTGACCCAGTGAAAGTAGGGGTGTGCAAAATAAATCGTCATGACGATGCATCGCGATTCTAATTTTCGCGATCTACTGCATCGATTCTTGACGCCAAGTATCGATTATTAATTTTAAAAAAATGAATAAATAAAATTGCATGAATGGTTGGCGAACATCAGCCAAAAACAAATGGAATACAACTTCCAGTCCAGTAGATGTCGCTGCGGATGTGTTGACCCCCGCTGCCTTGTGTCACAAGCATTTCCGGCGGCGGAATACTGCGACGAGTCATTCATAAACAAAACATGGAGGAGACTGACAAAATTCGCCTGCTCCATCACATTTCAAGTCAGATGCTTGGACGCATTTTGGCCATTAAAACCAAAAAGGTAAATACGAAATTGATATGACGCACGCAATTTGCAAACACTGTTACATCGTAATGAAATACTGTGGGAACACATCAAACTTAAAAGGCACACATGCAGAGGCGTCATCCAGAAAAACAAGAGCCGCCAGCGCCGTAAGCACTGAGTAAACAAACAACATTCGATTGCAAGCTAGCCCCAACATCTACACGCGCATACATTTGAATGTTTTCATTTCATTGGTTTAAGGACCACTGAGGCCATGTAAACGGCACTGATTATCCTTATTTTGTTATTTTAAGTTTTATAAATCCTAAGCACTTTTTGTCAGTGTGTCCACTCCGGTAATAGTAATATTTGTGTCCAGTAACAGTAATATTTGTTTTCATAGCAATACCTCCAAAAGTCGTTTCAATAAATACAGCTATGTATGAATTCAGTTGCTTTCAGTTATGTATCAATTGAAGACACTATCCAGATCATACACAGCCAGTCAGCCACTGGTAATGGCTGTATTTTTTTCTAACAGTGATCAGTGAAAATCTTGCAATGCATCGCGGTGCATCGCAATAATTCAAGTATGGTGATGCATCGGATAGAATCGCAACGTGCCATGTGAATAGTGATTGGAATTGAATGGTGACTTCTTTGGCAATACCCACCCCTACGTGAGAGGTGAAGGAACAGGAGCTAGGAGCTATAATTAAGGGTATTCAGATAGAGACAAGTTCTCCAGAGTCTTGCTAATGACTTGATTATCTGACTCAGGTGTGTTGAAGCAGATACACATAAAAGTTGGGAGGACACCAGATCTTGAGGACCGGATCCTGAAGATCCCTGGAATAGAGGGTCAACAGCGTCGGACGCTGCTCTGAGGTCCAATAGCACCAGCACTGTGGTTCTTCCACAGATTGCATTTATACGGCTGTCACTGAACACCTTGTCAAGGGCGGTCTCTGTACTGTGGTGCTCGTCAAAATAGCCGACAGAATACTCGATCACCAAAACAGACATTGGCTACACCCCTAATTTTCACCATGGAAGAAAAACTGACTTTAAACATGGGGAGATATCGTGTAGTTTGGTTGAAAAAGGGACTCACCTTGCAGGTCCAAGACCAGAGGATTTGGTGCACTTTCACAGACGAGCGCCATCCGAGTCACCTGGACATTGGGAGCATGTGGATCTGTTTGAGATAGACAAAAAACAAAACAAACAAAAAAAACATGTTTTAAGGTGACCAATCCTCTGATAAAAGGCATTTTCCAGACATGGAGCACAAACATAACTTTCTTTTATTTTTCTGGCAGAGTGGACTTTACAACAGTTGGTCATTGGTTTCTTGGGAACGGCGTAGTGGACATACAATGTCTGAAATGAACACATCTCCAGAGTCCGTCAAAGCTGTACTTCCAAATCAATTATTCTCAGGTTAACAGAAGCTGGGGTTTAAAATATTGGCTCCAAAACAAGAACTAATTCAATAAGACACACCAATGTCCAACAGAAAAAAAACTGATAAGGATTGTAATTTTCTTAAAAGGATTGTACTTCCAAGTTTCACGTAGCCTCAACTCAAGACCAGGGCACATCCAAAGCTTCACTGAATGGGTTTTCAGGGCTGAGCCGCTGCATCCAAGCCTCACATCACCGCACAACACTGCTGGCCTCTAGGGCAACTGAGACATGTTCTCTGGAGTGTTGAATAAGCCACTCTGGCAATTCAATGGACAAGTGTGGGTTTGGTAGTTGCCTGACTGCATTGTGCCAAGACGAGTAAAGCTTAGTGCAGAGGTCTGTGGCTGTTTCTGGGAGCTGGGCTTGGCCTTCTAGTGAAGGAGACACATGCTCAGTTTCAAGCTCCCAACCTTTGTGAGATGGCCCCTTCCTGATCCAACCCGACTGTGCACCCGCGCACGAAGCGGTGTCCATTAAAACATGGATGAGTGAGTTTGGTGTAGAGCAGGGGTGCCCATAGTGCGGCACCGGAGCCATTTTAATCGTTCAAATTTACATCTGTATATTATGCTATTGTACATATCTGTAAAAACTCTATAGTAATATCCACCTGTACATTATATTCGGTACATATCCAGCTGTAAATTTAGTTCACAATACTAGTTATCTATATATTATATTCATAGGACAAATCAGTAAAATTCTGTTTATAATAGTATCCATCTCTATATTTATCAGTAAAAACCCATGTCCTGTACATATGGAACCATTGTTTATGCTGCACTTGCTGCTATTGCACTTCTGGTTAGACCTAAACTGCATTTCGTTGCCTTGTACCTGTACCTGTGTAATGACAATAAAGTTGAATCTTGTGGCCCCTGAACTGATCTTGTGTGGCCACCCAACTTTGTTGCAAGAAAGATTTGGCCCACCAACACGGGTGGCTGATGCAGGTGGAAACTTATTATTTTTAAGTACTTTACAATTAAAAATGTAAGGTACAACACAAAGCATTCATTTTTTTGGGGGTGAACATACTTCAAAGTAATAGCACAAAGACTTTACAGAGAGCTAACGTTTTGACTGCTCGGTCTTTATAATCACAGCATCAAACAGATGCAGCGTCCTGAAACACTGTGCAGAAGCTGCAGAACAGACATCGGTTAGATCAGATTCTCCTCCCTGGTCCTCAGGGTCCACTCTCCTTTGTGTTTTAGACGCATCTTTGCTCCAGCACGCCGGATTCTAACGATCACACCACCTCCTCAACGTGCCATTAAGTGCTGCAGAAGCCTGTTAACCACCCATTTGTTTGACTCAAATGTGTGGCAGCAGGGAACCACCTACAACAGGATAGAGCCTCGTGAGGAGCAGGGTTGAGAACCACTGGGTTAGAAAACCGTCCGAAATGAAGATCTGCGACAATCCGCACCACAGATGGAACAATCTGGAGGCACAAAGAGGGTGTTTCTGCACGTTTCCACCAGTCAGAGATTTATAAAGCTGATGGCAACGAGCAGTTCAGACGTGTGCTGTGGTG